>SMSQ01021792.1:0-14033 GCA_019453375.1 Ctenoplectra terminalis | reverse complement strand
GTGTATTTCCTATTTCTCATATGATAATAAAAATTGTATTACAAAGGGCTAATAATTACTCTAACACGATTTTTCATTTGTAATTCAATAGTAAATATAAATTTTGGTAATCATTGGTAACTACAAAGGTCATGTATTTTATATTTTTCATAAAAAAAATCAAAATATTGTTACAGAGGGTTAATAATTACCGTAACACGATTTTTCATTTATAAATCAATAATAAATATAAAATGGTAACCACTGGTAACCACAAAGGTCATGTACTTTGTATTTCTTATAAAAAAAAATCAAAATATTGTTATAGAGGGTTAATAATTATTGCAATATGATTTCTCATCTATAAATCGATAACAAGCATAAATTTTTATAATTATTGGTAACCACAAGATTCACGTATGTCCTATTTCTCATATGATAACAAAAATTGTATTACAGACGGCTAATAATTACCGTAATACAATTTTTCATCTGATAATAAATAAGAAACATAAATTTCCACAATCATTGGTAACCACAAAGTTCACGTATTTCCTATTTCTTACTTAATAATTACCATAATACAATTTTTCATCCGATAATAAATAAGAAACATAAATTTCCACAATTATCAGTAACCACAAAGTTCATGTATTTCCTATTTCTCACTTAATAATTACTATAATACAATTTTTCATCCGATAATAAATAAGAAACATAAATTTCCACAATTATTGGTAACCACAAAGTTCACGTATTTCCTATTTCTTACTTAATAATTACCGTAATACAATTTTTCATCCGATAATAAATAAGAAACATAAATTTTCACAATCATTGGCAACCACAAGTTCACGTATTTCACCATAGCATGAAAAAGATGAAAGACTCGGGGAATATCCAGCTACTGCTCGCAGTTTCGGCTTGTGCGTTTGACCGTGCAACCTTCCTTGATTCGGCGGGAGGAATTAAGCGAATTTGTGTTCCAAATTATTCATAATTGGGGCCGGCACTTTGTGCGCTGCTCTACGCTCGATGGGACGGATCAAACGGCTCTTTTGCCGGCTAATTCGATTGCAGCGAAATTTGAATTTGAAATCCCGATGCGGGGCCACCGTGGGTCGATTGGACGAATGATTTTTCACCGCGGCCTGCTCGCAGAGTCAATATTTTTTGAAATGTGAAAAGGCCAATTTGGTAGTAAAATTTCAACCAACGCTTCGGATTCCGCGGGGAAGGGATGGAAGAAAAAAAAAGGATGCAATTTTGTAACTGTGCACCATGGTGGCAGACGACGTTAGCATTTCCATGAAAAGTGAGCGTTCCATAAATTCGAAAATTATACGATGCACTTCGACTGAAAAAATCATTTCTCCCTTTGCACCTCTCTCTTGATTCGCATGATTTCTCTTAAAACTCAAAATAGTCGTTCTTCGTTAAAGCTTCATTAATCGTTACTGTTTATTAAATCTAAAACTATAAAGCTGGTCAAGCGACTGGTTGATAATTTCTGTTTAATTTATAGAAATTCTATTTTGAGTATTATTCCTGATTTTCTATAAAATATTGCTGTAGTTAAAGATTTGTTTATTTTCAATTATGTATTTTTTTTAAATATCTATTATTGTGACTTCTTTGGTATAAATAGGGGTATTTTAACACTAAAACTACTAGAAAAAACTAGATTAAAGCAAACCTATTTGTACCCCGAGAAATAAAAATGATAGGTGTTCTAAAAAAATACATAACGTAAGGAAAACGAATCTTTATCTATATTTTTTACAGAAAATCATGAAAGATCCCCCAAATTGCATCATTGTAAAATTTATAGAAATTCTACGAGTAATTACGAGCCGGTCATTTTGACCGCTTTGGTAGTTTTAGCGTTAATCGTCGCTGATTTTTGTGTTAAAACGTTTCGCGTCGAGAGGAAAGTAGCGAGTTATGAGTATTTTAAATCTAAGTTAAAAAGTTAGGTTAGAATATTTAATTGGGAAAAATAGCAGTTCTACGAAATTCTATGCGCTTTGATGTTTTCTTGCAGCTATTTTAGTTGAACAGTATCGTGAAGCGCGGATCACCGATGGTGTATTAATTGATTGTAAGTAAACGCTATTAAAATATTTCATATTGTATTCAGGAAAGTAAAAATACTCTTTGACACAGTGCTCAAATAAAATTCGTGTAAAAGGTGGACAGAAAGAGAATGGACACGTAAAAATTTGGCACGATCGTTATTTTTCTCTGCTTAAATACTCCCAATGCTTGAAAACACAAGTTTGAATGTCGTTCTGAATTTAAAAAAAATGCTTTGCAAATATTAGTGGAAAAAAAAACTCCAAATGCTTGAAAACACAAGTTTGAATGTCGTTCTGAATTTTAAAAAAATGCTTTGCAAATATTAGTGGGAAAAAAAACTCCAAATGCTTGAAAACACAAGTTTGAATGTCGTTCTGAATTTTAAAAAAATGCTTTGCAAATATTAGTGCAAAAAAAAACTCCAAATGCTTGAAAACATAAGTTTGAATGTCGTTCTAAATTAAAAAAAATTGCTTTGCAAATATTAGTGCAAAAAAAAAAATACTCCCAATGCTTGAAAACACAAGTTTGAATATCGTTCTGAATTAAAAAAAAATGCTTTAAAAATATTAGTGGAAAGAAACTATCGATTAACAAACGAGAGTTATCTAACAAACTAGAGACTTTACACAAGACTGTCTATAGACGCTTGAAAAATACGTGTTAAGTTTAACCGAACTAACTTATGTTACCTTACATCACTTTTAAAGTTCCACCAATATTCACGAACATAAATGCAAAATTATGCGTAACAAATGCAAAACCTTAGAGAAATCAGATTCCTAGAGCAATCTAATTAACCCTTTAAGTGCGGATACTTTCAGCACAGTCGATCGCTCTAAACGCTCTAATTTTATATTACTCAAGTGATGTTCTATTTAAAACAATTTTTTTCATTCCATTTATTTTATTTTTATTTCAGTAGTATATAAGCCACGAGTCGCTATTTAATATTACCAAAAATTAACATGTTTAATATTAAATAATAATTTTAGTACATGGTTCATAAACCACACACCCAATTAAAACATTAAAGAAGTCATCGACCTAATGCAAATCTTTCATAGCTACAACAAATATTTAACCTTGTTAAATTACCAAAGATTGGAAGATTGCAAACTTTTATCCAAATCCATATCGTTAAAAAAATACTAAAAAAAAAAAAAGCAGAGCTTCTATATAAAATTATAACACCTACCATTATTTATTTATTATAAAAAGCACTATGATTTAGACATTTCCTACATTCTTTCATATCACACACATTGCATACAACTTTCCAACTTAAAATTTTGTGCGAACGCATAAAAATCTACAGCCTATTTACATAACAAGATGGCTTATGCGATTGCTCGATCAACTAAAAAATTTTTCACCGAACCAGTGAATAAGTACCGTCTCTCTATCGCTACGAGATATTCGCCGCAACGTGCAGTTGAAAATGTTTCGCGTCAGTCTAAGAGCTCCTTAATTCCAAAGTAACAAAAACAATAGAAAAAAAGACAATTTATAGCGTGCCCTCGGCGTGCCCATTCATCTATTCCCATTAAGCGTCACCGCTCTTCCATACATTACGTTTCTCCGGTTCATTCGACGCGGCAGCGGCCTATAGAACGGCGACACATAGCTAGTTATTCACCTGTATAAATATGCAAAGGTAAGTGGTGCGTGGCGTGAAATACAGCGTAATAAAAAGGTGGCGTAAGTATTTTCAGCGGGACCGTTCCGGGGTTGGCTAGGCGGTGGCCGACAGCAACCGTAGGGCCACGCTTTTAAAAATGAACCCCACCGTAACTTTATAACTTTTTAGAGGATTACGTCATTAGCCGGGAGCAGCCCAGACGTGGCTCCGAGCTTTTAATAATTTAAACAAAATTACCTTCGCGCACCCGTGGCCGGATAAATTAAGCCGGCAAGGAACGAGGCTGCTCCTTTTCTCCGTTCGCTCGCGCACCGCGGACGCATGAATCTCCACCTAATTTTCGAATCAGGGCGATTGTCCGTGATATTATACCGGGAATCCGTTCCCCTCTAGACGCCGCAAGGAACAGATTTTATGATACCGCTGTGTCTCTGTCGTTCTGCTGTTTTAACGAATCACCGTTTCGCTAGGAATAATTATTAGGCGTCCGAAAAAGTTTGGGCGGATTTGTGCTACAAAATAGGAGTCCCAACTTTGTAATTTTATTCAATAAAGTAATTATTATTCATTTCTGTAGCTCTTCTACAATGTTTTTTTAGATTTATGTATTTTTATTAGTTTGGAAAGCTTGAGTTTTGATCGCGAAAAATAAATTAACGTTAATTTAATTTCCAATGATATCACAGCATGAGTGAATGAAATTACGAAATTGAAAATTTATGTTTCGTTCACCAGAGGGAAAAGGATATTTATTAAATAAATACAGACATGTACTTTCACAAGCAATAATACTTTTTTCCGTTCCCAATAAAATTTCTTTTCTTCAGTGATAGAGAATCGAATGGAGCGCAAAGGGTTGATTTTTATAATGTTATTATTGAGCAGCAAATGGTAGATAAACGTAGGCTGTAAAAAAACGGTTAATCAGCTCCCGGTTGGTAAAGTATCAATAGACTTCTGGCGGATGAACTGTTAATTATTAAACCCTTAACCGTTTGAGTGCCATGAATCATATAAAAAATGTAGTCGAAAAGTGGTAAGCAGCACGATCGCGCTTCTCGTATTTCAGCAACGATTAAAAATATATCAAATCAAAATTTTTAATTATTAAACTCTTAACCATTTGAGTGCCACGGATCATATAAAAAATGTAGTCGAAAAGTGGCAAGCAGCGCGATCGCGCTTCACGTACTTCAGAAACGAATGAAAATATATCAAATCAAAATTGATCGTGTGGCTTTCCTTCATTTTTGTATTACAAAAATAGCCGCTACGAAGATTGCAGGAGCAAAAACTTCAGCTTTGTAAAATTTTTTCAAACAATAATGCTAGTGACGTGTTGCTATAGATCGATGCGGTGGCACTTTTAGACTTCGAAGTATAGACTTTGTAAATTCCGGTATTTCTTTCAGAGCTGCGTTTTCGAGGAAAGGATGAAAGTGCCAATGTCTCGGTTCCTATGATTTTTTCGTGGCGACTGAGAGATGGAAGGAAAAGGGTGGGTGTTAAGGACAGTTAACGACTTAATTTATGATACGGACGAACCCTAGCTATTTTTGAGAATGGTCATTTTCACATCTGGCATGTAATTAGTTTACGACCTAGAAACTAGCGAATATTTCGGTGTTCGTCGATTTCTGCTCAATTGCAGAATGGCCAATATATAATTTAATAAAATATTTGTTCATTATACGAAAATTGTCTTTCATTTTCACAAAAAAAAAAAAAACGAAATTACTTTCCGAACAACCCAATAATACATTGAATGAATATTCTCCGCAAGCTATTGAAAATTTCTATCGCAGAGGCTACCGTTCAAGCAGTCCGTTCAAAACTGTCTTTTTTCACTGCGCGTCGAGACCGACTGCGCGAGGTGGCATAGTTCAGAAATTAATCTTCCATAGTGTTTCGTGGAGCGCGTATATCTGCCAGAGAAAGAGGAAATAAAAAAGATATCAGTTCAGAGGTGTTCGAAATGTGAAATATAGTGGCAACGGCGACGAGGGGGTTGCATTCGGTTCCTTTCGTTTTATCCCGTCGGTGGAAAGGGCGAACGTCAACAGGGTCGTTCGTCAACTCCGGGAGAGCTGCTAGTCTGACAAGGGAGAAACGGATTATATTGGTTATTAGAAAAAAAGAAGAAGAAAAAAGCGCAACAGCATTGCTGGACAGATGTGATACTTTGTCAAATGAGGTTCGCTTTTACTTTATTGAAAACTGTTTCGCTTTATCGTCTCGTCTTCGGTTGATAACTAATTGTTTCTATACAGTTAGGTGTGTAGAAGTTGGTCACAAAAGCATTCGGCCATTTTAAGCGTTAGATGAGTAAGTTTTCAGGAACACGATAGAAGAGTTAATTATAATAATTTCTATATGATTTTATGTAGGGCAAATTAAGAAGCGATGGTCTACTTATTTTTTTAAAGAATCAGTATATCGTAAATTTAATTGACGTGCAAGCTAAAAGAAATATATTTGCTAAAGTAAATAGGTATAATTAATATTTATAATTCAGTCCACGCGTGATCGAGTCATCTCACTCGGAATTACCGTAAATTTTCCAACGATTAACTAATTTTGTTTCTTCGATTATTTGTATTATTTCTATCATTACTTCTGTTACTCTATAATTCACAACTTTTTCGAACGATACTTCGTAATTTGTTTCAAAATACTTCATCAAAATCAAACATCAGAGAAGTATTTCATATGCACCAACTTAAAATTAATGTTACTTCATTAAAATATAATTTATTTCCCCTATCGATTCTTTATTTAAGAAGTATTATACATTGCTGTAAGATAAACGCTTGAACGTTTGTAAAAAATGTAAACGACAAATTTTCGTTTAGTCTTTTATTTACAATCCTGTAATTATATATAAAATTCGCTTAATACCTAAGATGGCCGAATACTTTGTAACCAACTGTACGTTCAATATCATTCTTTCTTTTTTTTTTTAATATTCTCGTATCTTTATATAATGATTCCGCGATAAAAATTAATCGTGCAAAATTTAATTTGTACGTGTCGCTAATTTCAAAACTGATAGTTTGTAACCAACTGTACGTGCAACACCATTACTTTCTTTTTTTTTATATTCTCGTATCTTTATATAAACATTCTACGATAGAAATTAATCGTGCAATATTTAATTTGTACGTGTCGCTAATTTCAAGGATGATACTTTGTAACCAACTGTACGTGCAATATTATTCTTTCTTTTTTTTTTAATATTCTCGTATCTCTATATAAAGATTCTACGATAGAAATTAATCGTACAAAGTTTAATTTATACGTGTCGCTAATTTCAAGGATGATACTTTGTAACCAACTGTACGTGCAATATTATTCTTTCTTTTTTTTTTAATATTCTCGTGTTTTTATATAAAGATTCTACGATAGAAATTAATAGTGCAAAATTTAATTTATACGTGTCGCTAATTTCAAAGATGAAATTACTAAATAACGTTCGCCACGAGGTGTTCAACGAAGCGCAACATTCGTTCGTGTAATTTTATTAGCGAAATTAATAGGTGTAATGAAATTCAGCTAACCCATTTTATCGGCTAGTTTATCGCCCCTTGGTTGGCTCTTTTTTAAATTTCAATTCCCCGAGACGCTCGACCTGAAAACACGTACGCGTTTATTACGCGAGATTGGATTTAATTAAGGGTAAAATTAAAGCCGGGTAGAGTGATTGCGTGATTAGCTGTAGCGAGCGGCAATCCAATCTACAGATTCACCGTGTGCCCAATCGGGGCCTCCACTTCAAGACGCATTCGAACAATTTGCATGGAATCTACATGCCGATTCGTTTGCATCAAAGGAGATGCCAGCGAGATATTATCAGGAATACCAGTGGCAAGAGATTCGTACCTAACAACTTTCGCTCGCACGGAAAAATTCTAAATCATCTAATAAACATAAGTGTCTTCAATCGTTTTTCATATTTTCGTTAAATATATATGAAACGAATTTTTATTCCACTGAATCTTGATATTTTTTTAACTTAATATTTATCGAACTATCATACGGTACGTTAAATAATAATTATGTATCTAAAATTGCGATCGATTGTGAATACACTTAGGGAGAGTTATTTTGAAGTTACTAAAAAATATCTGCTATTTATTTATAATTCAATAAAATCGTTTACCGCCACGATAAAATTTTCAGAGATTTCAAAGTACTTTATTATTTCTCTGCGATCAATTATAACTTATATATTTCTATCAGTTTAGAAAGCTTGAGTTTCGATCGCGAAAAATAGATTAACCGCTGTTCCCATCTCGTTATCGTTTGAAATTTTTACAAGCTCAGTATAAACTCGAACAAGTTTGCTTATTTTATTTTTTGAATAAAAAATTATTTGGAAAATCGTAGAATAATAGTGTAGCTTCAAGATCGACGATGCAACGATCCAAGATAATTCCGCGATAAAATTTTCAGAGATTTCAAAGTACTTTATTATCTTTCCGCGACCGGTGCCAAATTGTGACCATTGACGTCTATAAACGTATTATTTCCTGTTTCCTTCTACACGTTATGGCTACGATTCGCTATACCATGATCTGTTTCTACAAACGGACAAAAAATTTCTACTATAGTCTCGATTCCAATAAACTACACAATTTAAAAGATTCTCTTATGAATCACCCTACGTGATTTAAAAATGTATATCCAAAATTAAGCAAACTGTATAACATTGATGAATATATCTCAAATATAAATGAAACTACATCCTCTGATTAAAAAATAACCGGAATGGCTGTAGTTTAACAAATCTAGCAGCGTCATATATTAACCCTTTGCACTCCGTACGATTCTTTATCACTAAAGAAAACAAGTTTTATTTTGAACGGAAAAAATGACTACTGCTTGTGAAAGTTGTTTTTATCCATTTTACAAATATCCGTTTTCCTCTGGTAAACGAAACATAAATTTTTAATTTTGTAAATCACCATGGTGAGATATCTTTGGAAATTGAGCGCAATCATGTTGAAAACAGAATGTCTCCGTAGCGCAGCCAAAGGAGCGCTAAGGGTTAATATCAGATTGATTTTTGATTCGTTAACAATTGTTATTAATCTCTGAAAATTTCACGACATTTCGTTCACTGGAAGCCAAGATACACGCGTTTAACTTTTAAGACCGTGCGACTTAAAAGTTACGAACTGATGTATCTATATTTTAAAAAATTAATTTTGTTCAGTTATCACTGCACTATTAAATTTGATTAGTGTATTACCGTAGCGACACCACGATCCATCTACGGTAATTATTAGTTAAAACATTTACAAATCAAAGTGAAAAACTGTAATCAATCGTAAAGTTTTTCTCCGATAAGCAGACAAAATTCGGGCTATAGAGGGTTAATTTGTTCATATTTGCTTGTACTATTTAACCCTCTATGGGACCGTGTGACTTAAAAGTTACAAACTAATGTATCTATATTTTAAAAAATTAATTTTGTTCAGTTATCACTGCACTATTAAATTTGATTAGTGTATTACCGTAGCGACACCACGATCCATCTACGGTAATTATTAGTTAAAACATTTACAAATCAAAGTGAAAAACTGTAATCAATCGTAAAGTTTTTCTCCGATAAGCAGACAAAATTCGGGCTATAGAGGGTTAATTTGTTCATATTTGCTTGTACTATTTAACCCTCTATGGGACCGTGTGACTTAAAAGTTACAAACTAAGGTATCTATATTTTAAAAAATTAATTTTGTTCAGTTATCACTGCACTATTAAATTTGATTAGTGTATTACCGTAGCGACACCACGATCCATCTACGGTAATTATTAGTTAAAACATTTACAAATCAAAGTGAAAAACTGTAATCAATCGTAAAGTTTTTCTCCGATTAGCAGACAAAATTCGAGGTATACAGGGTTAAGTGGTTGATACACGTTTGTCGAAAAACGAACGAAGAGCAGAGAAACAAAATTAAGTTCTGCGTCAAAAAACAATTTTTTTTTACCTCAACATCCCCCGTACTCACCCTATTTGGCTCCCTGCGACTGTTTTCTATTCCCTCTATTATTGCTTCACGCGTATACTGTTACAAATTACCACCGAACTCTACATGGTAAGTCGGTGCGTATATGAGCCGTTTATTTTGAAAGTGGCCTAAGTCCATTTATCTTCGAATCGAGATATTTAAGGGTTTGCGTTTCAATGAATTAAAAAATATACGTATAGGATACTAATGAGTCATACTGCTTAAGTCTATCTAAGGGTGTTAAATTTACCGTTCCTATTAAAATAGTGGCAATTGTTACGTGAATAACATGCCTTTTCTTATGAAGAATAGAGTTAGGCGACTTTCAAAATAAACGGCTCATATAATTAATTCCTACATGACTCGTCGATACGCATGAAAAAACAGTAAAACGAGATATCTCGTAACCCGGCCACAAAGTTAATTTTTCTATGTACGAGATATCTCCGTGACCCGTACGCAATATGTTAATATTGTTTACATATACCAACATAATATTAATATACCAATTAATATATTATCAATATATTACGTTTCGTTCGCGAAAGGAATAAGAATATTCGTAAAACGAACAAAAACAAGTACCTTCACAAGCAGCACTAATTTCTTCCGTTCCAAATAAAACTTCTCTTCCTCAGCGATAAAGAATCGCACTGAAAGGGTTGATACTTAACAAAACGAAAAGCAAGAAAAAAAAAAAAAATAGAAAAGATAGAAAAAATGGACCGCGTTCCCCAGACAGGGGTTGAACGTCCGGCGGAGAAAAAGAAAAAAAAAACAAAAAAAAAAGGACCAATCTACTCCGCTGCCAGATATCTCCTCGCGAAGACAACGATGGAGGAAACCCCAAAGGAGCCTCCAATCAGACCGTCCGCCCTTGGCTCTCTTAATTAATACCTCGACCGTTCTCACAGGGGTGAAGCGAGTCCAGGGAAACGGCGTGATATCATTTGTTGGTGGGCGTCTTAATTAATCCCCGGGTATCCGCCTTTGGTGGCTCGGCGCGAAAGGGGCAGGGCGTGGCTCTCCAGTAGAAACAACTGAGCGAGTGCAGTGCTGCCTTCTCTGCCCCACTGACCCCCCTGACCGCGCTCCGCGGCCGTCCTGGTCCCCTTTCTCCCCAACGAGTGCCGACGAACCAACACCCCCCTTTTCGCGGCCTCCTACCCTTCGGTGGCGTTCGTTCGTTCCATCGGCCTGGATGTCACGTGACCGGCCGGCAGCCAATCGACGCCCGCTAATGAGCAACGCTGCGCCGCCGTTTAATTAATTGCACGCGCTGCTGCACCGGTAGGCTCGATCCGCAGTTGCGCAAAGTGCATCCAACGGCGACAGTGGGGAAGAACGGCCGTGCATGCATCGCGTGGCTTTTCGATGGGACCGATTCGAGCCTGTTAAATTCCTCGCTGATGGACGGATCGTTTATGACCGGGGTGTACGAAGGAAGGAAATCGTCGTGGAAGGAAATCATGATTACGTTTTTAGATTTTTTTTCCTATAGGAATGGAATTCGGTAGTTCGAAACGAAATAAATTAGTTTCTGTATTTTTGTAAAACGGTTGAAGACGACGGATTGTTGTTGTTAGTTGTGTCGTAGCAGAGTAGAAAGGTAACAAAAATGGACGTATGTTTTGTATGGTTGTTGCGTGGAAAGTGGAATCGATGAAGGATGGGTAGTGAATGGTTTTCTTTTTGCGTTGGAAATTTATTTGGTTGTATGAATTTTTTTAAGGGAACGAGAGGATGACTGTTAAACGGATGTTCAGATATGCGTAGAGTCAGGTTTCATGGAGCGATGGAGGTGAAGCGAGCATTGACTGTTTGATTCCTCGTAGTCTGTTGTAGGTACTGTTACACAGGGAGTTTGATTTTTCAGAAAAGTATTGATATGTTGTTTCGATTTAGTTTTTGTTCATATTTTTCCTTCCGGATGGTTCAAAAGCGTCGTCTGTTTATTGCTTTGTTTAAGCGGTACATTAAACAGAGCGATATCCTCGATCTGTGCTAAAACGTTAAACAGAAAAATTTATAAGCGTGCAAAAAAATAGATCTAAATTTTAATAGTATCAAACTTCTGTACAAATGTATTGATTCAAGGTAACTTAACGAAGTAAATTTTTTCAATTGCGTGTAATATCTTTAATATCTTCTACCATTTTACGAAACCGTTTCGTATACAACGCAAGCTTATCGATCATTCAAACCTAGAAGATTTATCTGCGCCTGCAACCGCGGATCATTTTACTCCCCATGGACCTCTGTGCAACTAATATTCGGAAGTGTCATCGCATTCATTTAACCAGAAAGAGCTGACGTACGTGTCTGCGCATAAGCTCTTGCAACCTGACACCTACGTCTTGTATGTCGTAGGCGTCGCGTGATTCTCGCAAAAGAATTCTATCCGCGGCGAGAAATTCCAATTCGCCGGGCAAAGAGGAACGAGTAGGTATAGGAACCTACGTCTACGAATACAGGTACCTGCATCCCTCCATTCCCGATGAAACGCGAACACACGCCAACCTACGGTCGCCTGTGTACGTGTGGTACACGTGTGTACAGGAACACCAACATCCGCGCGTAGGTTTGACGTGTATAAAGATACACAGGACCGGTAAAATCTACTTTCCTGTCTCGGGCAAACTGAAAATTGATCCAACGGCACCCCCATATTTGCGATACACCAGTAACCCTTATAAAACGCGATGCCTGAAATTGCATTCCACGATAAAATAAATTAATATCCGCTCGGTAATGCTTGCGCATTCCCAGGAGCCTCGTCGATGACTCCGCCGGTTTACGGTCCTACGACGCTTCAACCTCGCTATCGTCCACAACTCGTACACCGATCCTGCCAGCTATGAGCGGGAATAACGTTGACCGAAATATAGATTAACACGTCGGCCCGTTGAAATTTCTCCGATGAAACCCGAGTAAACCGGTCGACCGTGGGGATTGTTCGGAGGAACGATACAATTCCTCGACACCCGACAAAGCTAAAGAGGATTCTGTCACCTCGAAGCATTTCCCTACGAGCCCGGTATTGCCGGCCCTGCAACACGTACACTTGTACATGCACCTTAACGGACACAGCAGACGAGCGAGCGCACCACCACGGGCGCATTACTACATACCGATGGTATGCATCGAGTGTCCTTCTATTTCCTTAAAATTCCGATGGATCGTATGCCCCCGGCCTCCGCCAAGTGTGTTCGCCCTCTCTTACGTACACACTCGCGAACGCGGTCGTACATACGATCACACGTATCCCCGTCCACGCGCTCGGCTCGGCTCGGCTCGGCTCGTTAAGCGTGTGTAGGTGGCGCACACAAGGGAAAAAAGAAAGAGAGCCACCGCGAGAAGAGAACGAAGAAAAGGAAAGCCGCGAGGGAGGCGGAGGAGGTGGAGGAGGAACCTGGGAAAGAGTAAGAAGAAACGGAGGAAGAAGAAGAGGAAGAAGATGAAGACGAAGAGGAAGAGGAAGAAGAGGGTTGAGGAGACGAGAGTAGCGGAGGACGACGCCGGCGGCGGTGGTAATGGTGATGGCGAATGGCGATGGTGGTGGCAGGACGCTTTCCTGTGTCGCTGTATACGTGGCCCGTGCACGTGTACACGAGAACGTGTATGTGTGTGTCTGTGTGTGTGTCTGTGTGTGTATAGGGATTCCAGTTTAAAAATACAAATGGAGTATCGAGCTTTCGAGGAACGTTCCGCGAGGGGTGGCGGTGTTCGGTGGCGGCTGGAGGCGGGTGGCGCTCAGGGTCGGGCGAGGACGTCGATGGGCCGAGGGGTGGGGAAGATATTTCAAAAATCGAATATTGATCAGAGCTGCCAATCCTACCCTCTGTAATCCGTACGTGTGTGTTGGTCTTACGTATCCCTTAGGTGCAGCCAGTGTCTGCCGCTCTCTCTCCCGTTCTCGTTCCTTCAACTTATGCGAACCTGTGTCATCTTCTCGCGCTGGTGTGCGTACCGGCGGGATTCGATCTTAAAGCCGAATGTCGCGGGTACGGCGTGCCCCGAACACGTCAGGTGGCTTTCATTGCAATTTTAACTAACGCCGTTTCCCCTCGCTTGCGTATAATTGGACAGATATAGGGAGTATAAACTGTCTTTCGGAAAATTAAATTCGTTGCTAGCGGAAGGTAGAGGAACTTGGAAATATTTTATTGGGAACGGTGTTCGTTACGGTTCTGCTACGCTTTCGGAAGGTTAGGCTCGAGCTAGTAACTCGTAAAGACAGACACGGTGAAGTGGGTTGATCCGATAATTTTTAGTTACGCTTGTGACGTTGTATGTATTTGCGAAAGTCGGGTATTAAC
>SMSQ01021790.1:0-12404 GCA_019453375.1 Ctenoplectra terminalis | reverse complement strand
ACGACGTTATTCACACCTTGGTGATGGCACTTTTTTAGTTAGACAATCTGTTACATTCGTTGGCGATTATTGCCTTTCCTTTTGGCGTAAAGGAAAAGTAAATCATTGCCGTATTAAACTCAAACTTAAATCGTCGGTAGTTCTAGTGTTAATACAAACAAAAAAATCTATACCGTACGAGTACCTTTTTATCATCGTATTTTCATATTTTAAATAATATTTCAAAACTATTATTTTTTATTACAAAGGTATTACAGAGGTAACATCTTCTTCTTACATAAATTTCTATCAATTGATTATTCCGATTGTAACCAGACATTGCACAAGAAAAAGATATTCTTAACAGAAATCAAGTTTCCACGCTGTACAAATACATCGTTCAAATTCTATATTTCCATACCTTCGATATATCTGTCCTCTTTTTTCCTGTACCACACAATTTCAATGCTCTTCATCGGTTACTGATAAAATACATATTTTTTACCGATTAATCGAAGCTCAACAAAAAGGATTCCCCGCGCGACGCACACAGTCGAACGTTCGCTGTGAAAATAAGTGAACCGCGAATGAAAAAAAAAAGGAAGAAAAAAAAAAATATGCTGCTCGCAGAAGCGGTACGATCGCGGAATTTCACGGTCGCGTTTAAAATTCGCGGCCAAACAATTTTTAATTAAATCATCGACGCGGATTAAAGCGGCGCAAAGTACGCGGATTAAATCGGCCAGAAACATTTTCTGGCGGACGTTGTACAGCCTCGGCGACGCTCGACTAACCCGCGCGGCGTTCAAAACTTTCAGCAAATTAATCGCTCTCGCCAAAACTCGATACGCTCGTCCAGAGAAACAGTCAGTTGAACACTTTCGAATTAACCGGTCCTGGAATTGATTTTTAATTTGCTCCCAGACACCGCGGTGCGTGCCCCGCAATCGGTTTCCCTGTGTTTGCCTCGTCTGGACCGCGAAACGGACCGACAAACAGTCGACAACGTGTCCATTCTGGTTGACTGTCGGACCAGGCGCGTAAAACAACTCTCGTCGATAGTTCGCCGCGACCTCTGTCACTGGAAACGACAAGGGGAAATCACTTATTCCGAAAGAACGCGTCGGAAAATCGCGCGACGTCTCTTACGCCGGCGAAATGGCGTTCTCGCGCCTAAATGTTCTTGCTTTTTTAACACTAAACCTACCGACGATTAAATTGTACCTGCTTGTATCGAAGAAATTACAATAATAGATACTTGGAAAAATACACAATGCTGGAGAAACAAATCTTTGAGCATATATTTTACGGAAAATCACAAGAAAATATTCAAAAGTGCACGGTTAATAATTTATAAAATTTGGACAAGAAATTACGAAACGGTCATTTGACCGCTTTGATAGGTTTAGTGTTAAACGCCGAACGCTTTCGGGGTTGTTAAATTTGGAAGTTTGGTCGTGAAACTCTTCGTAGAACTTTGGAGCGAGAATTTTTGTTTTAATTATAGGCTCCCCGCCGCTGCTTCGGTAATTAGCGACGTATCGGGCTTGCGTTATTTTTATTAGGCTGGCTGGAAAGTTTTTGTACCGACTTCGAACGGGGATGAAAATTTTGTGTAGGATAGAATATTGCGAGCGGAGATCTGAAACCAAGTAGTGGGAAAGAGAACAATTCGGAAATGCGTGTACAGGAATTGAATGGAATATAATTAACAGTGTGGAAGTCGCGTTATTCGGAGAGTAAGTCGTCGATGCGTTCGCAATGTAAAAGTCGTGAAACAACTGAAGGGAAACGATCCTCCGCCACGTATGCACGAATTACAGCACCGATAAATATTGTGGTTAACACTTTACCGACCGGTTCATTCGAGCGCGGATACATGGCTAACACCGGCTCGGTTTTGCCTATCGTGCGCAAATATAAGCTCTTATTCTTGAAACTTTGTTTTTAAATAGAAATTCGTGAGAGTGCGTGGTATATCGTTTCTCTTATTGTAGGGTAATTAAATTGAATAAAGTTTTTAATTTTCATAATGTTAGTATTAAGCGGCAAGCGGAAGATAACCAGTGACCGGCACTCGACTTGGCTACAGCGCCATGGGGGCCACCGGTGACCGGCGAAGCGACTAATAGTAAAATACATAATTAGAGTAAATATCGATACTGATAAATTTTCAAACAATACCACCGTTACTATAATGTTTTGAAGAAATTAATGGCATAAAGGACGTGCAAAAATAATTTTATTCGTACAAGGAAAATATACATATTTGTTTTCATCATAATACACATCGCATAATAAGAAATTCGTGTTGGCGCCATGGGCAAACCAAGTAAAATGCGCGCGGCAGTCAACGTGTTAATAGGCTCCCGATCGCTGAGCGTTGGTTGCAAAAAGCCGATTAATAGGCTCCCGGTTGGTAAAGTGTTAAGAATATATTATTGGAAGTGTTTTTTGTTAGAATTAGTTATATTTTATAAAGCGTAGGATGGTACGTGTTAGCTTCTTTAGGGTGGATCGATAAGAGTTGACATTTTTAATATGTTCTCAATTGTATAGGTAAGAAGAGGAAATAAATTTTTGAATAAAAATTTTTTTTTTTTTTATCCTTGGAGTCACTTTGAGTAATTTTTATCCGCTCTCCATGATTCCAAAAATCTCTAAGGTAGTCATTTTTATCGTTTCATAATGTTTTCAGGTGTTTCACAAGAATTATCGTTCTTAAAAAAATGAACGAAGAATAACGCCTTAGGATAAACCAATAAAAGTTATCATTTTGAACCTGTCTGGGATCACAGAAGCAGGAGAAGAATTTTCAAAGTTAAACTTACCTGGTATACAAGGAACCATTACACAGTACCAACAATTTTATTTTTTTCCACACTCGAAATCGGCTGGAAAAATTAGTCCCGTTTCCATAGTTCCAAAAATATTTAAGGTGGCCATTTTTATCAGTCTGTGGGGACCTTTCTACACTCCGCTATGATTAGTACTCATACCGATCCCTCTCCTAACTTCAGTATCTCCGCGAATTTTACATTTTCGTAAAGGAAAAAGCTTCTGAAGGGGTTAACCCCTTCACAAAGGGGAAAAGTGCAAAGGGTTAACCTCTTGGCTTACGATTTCTTCAATCTTCATACATATCAGCAATAGTTATTCGCATCTTCGACGCTCTGTCGAACGCAAAGTATTGAAATATTACACGCATTTTGTATCGGCTAATTTTCAACATTGTAAACTTAAATTACAGTTAAAGCTGAAATTGAACTTTATCCTAAACATTGTCTGTTTTTATTGTATTTTATCCAGAATCGGCGGCACGAGTGTGACTCGTGGTTATAGGCCAAAGGGTTAACATGTTCCTTTCGTTCTCGCTGATCGAGACAAACGTCCATTCCTCGTGCGGATTGTCCTCGAAAGGGTAGCTCAGGGATACGAGTCTCGGTTGACAACGTGGACCACTTTCGAGGATCGTTAATCATTGGACGCGTTAGAAAATGATTTGACAAAAAAGCGTTTCCCGGCCGGATAGTGTCGGCTCGTCGGAGGTGGACAGAGGCGCCTCGTTTCGGCCCTATTAATTTCCACGAGCACACACTGGCTGCAAGGAACGTTAGCCAAATTGCAGCAGTTTGCCGACGGGTAGATCCGGCCAGACGATAACGTAAACCGCCATGGTTTATGGCTGAGCGATCTGCCGTGTCTCGTGTTTGTGCACACGCACGGTTGGATGCGTGCGAATACGCGTTTGTACCTGTGGATTCACATATTCCACCGATATGTGCATAAATACAGGACATACGTAGACGCGAGCGCAAATACATTACGTATTGATGCAGCCACCGGTTCGGAGGACCGATGGGATTGACACGCGTAAACACGAGCTTCGCTGTCGTCTTAAATAAGCTATGAGGAATGCGTGGCCAAAGATTCGCGGCTCGTCCCGGTAGTCGGAGGCAAATAGGAACCGTTATCGATATTTCGGTGAATTGTTAGTGGCATCGAGGTGCATAATTCAGTTCGGCAGAGTGAACTGTGTATTTGCCGCTTGTTGGTAGATTTTTATGCAAATTCATATTTTTGGGAGTGTAGCAGAAAAGGTAGAGCTTCGGTGGAATATTATTTTGGGTGTTAGGTATTTTAGAAAGTATTATAATTTGGGTTAGTGTAGGTAGAGTGTATTTTGTGTAATTTTGCGGGGTTGGTAAATGTTAGAGGGATCTTTGTATCAGGGAAATAGAAGTGAGGAGTATTGTAAAAAGATATGTAGTGTAAGGGAGGCAAACTTTGATCTGTATTTTGAATAGAAAGTTGTAGAAAATTTGCTGAAATGTGCCACAGTAAATTTTCCTTTGTATCAAAGAAATAGAGGTGAGAAGTATTATAAAAAAATACGTAATGTAAGGGAGGCAAGCTTTGATCTGCATTTCGAATAGAAAATTGCAGAAAATTTCCCGAAATGTATAATACCACAGTAAATTTTCCTTTGTATCAAAGAAATAGAGGTGAGAAGTATTATAAAAAAATATGTACTGTAAGGAAGGCAAACTTTGATCTGTATTTTGAATAGAAAATTGTAGAAAATTTGCTGAAATGTACTACAGTAAATTTTCCTTTGTATCAAAGAAATAGAGATGAGAAGTATTATAAAAAAAATATATAATGTAAGGGAGACAAACTTTGATCTGTATTTTGAATAGAAAATTGCAGAAAATTTACCTTCGTATCAAAGAAACAGAAGTGAGAAGTATTATAAAAAAATACATAATGCAAGGGAGTCAAACTTTGATCTATATTTCCAGTAGAAAATTGCAGAAAATTTCCCGAAACGTACCACAGTAAATTTGTAAAATTTTTATAAGAAGTTTTGAAATTTTCATTAGATGCGCTTCTCCTAAATTAATCAAACCACTTCCAATTTTCGAAACACCGTACCAAAGGGGTTAATAATCGATCATAAATGGACATGAATCAGTTCTTAGATCCAACTATTCCTTCTATTTTGCAAAATTTCTAATTTTTAAATAAATATATGAAAGTTGAAAATTAGAAACGTAATATATCCAATTTTCCATGAAATCGAGATAACTGCTCTTCTACGTGTGTCTAAACGAAATCTAGAAGTTAGAAAATTATAACAAAACGCTAAATTATAATTTATTATAACGCGGACAATTAGGTGATTTATTATGTTTCAGAAAAACATATTAGAATATGTTATCACTGTTCACGTTACAATTATTCCTTACTTTCTTTGATAGTGTTTATAAAATTCATTAGCGTGACAGCAAATTAATTATTATACGTATAATTAGTATAGTGTCCTAAACACGTTATAGCTTGTTACATTTTCTGTTAAGAGGAACAAAACGGCGCAGCGTTTAAGCGACTATTCGTGTATGGCAGAAAATGTATAGAATCGAGAATGAGTGACATAAAATAACTGAATTTTCCGGTAATGCGCCGTGACCAACGCGTGAATGAGGGAGAACAAATTGCGCGTGTCGAGACTGTTCATGTATTTTTGCGGTGAAACGATTTGTCGATAATACAATTTTTCGATAAAAGTCAGGTTTTGTAACACTGTTACAAACACCGTTACGCAAATATCGTCAAATTAAAAAAGGGGAAAAAAAAATATCAATCAACTGTTAATAAATGTATGTGACTTAAAAAATAGAGGAAATTAAATTTAAAGCTATCAAAAATTTAGATAAAATTTATTTTAGGATTATACTGGTATATTTGGACCGCGAATTTTTATGCGAATTCTTAGTTTCGAGAATGTGATAAAAAAAGTAGAATTTTTATAGAAAATTAGTTTACCTATTAGGTATTGTAAAAAACACTGCGTTTTGTATATTTTGTATATTTTTTCATATTACGTGTATTTTGTGCAATTTTTCCTATAAAAATGCACAGTTTGTTCATAAATATTTGAACGTTTGATCGATTTCTGCTTGATCTTATAATTTTCCTAATTTAATTTGCCGCTTGGTGTCAAATTAACATAATGGTAGAAAAATGAATACAATGAGACAATTAGATCAAACTAAATTTTTTAATTCTCAATAAAAGTGTTTGCAAATTTAACTATTTATTACACAATAAAATACAATTGAATAAAAATGAAATTAAGCATCCCATGATATATTCTACTATTTTATACTATACTTTATACTATACTATAAAAACGTGTGAAATTGACACAAGAGAATCGCATTGCACGCAATTTTGCACCTTCAACTTCCCTAAAAATCAGTATCGTCTTCATTCAACGCAAGTTTATAATTAATTCCAACCCCCAACTCGATCTGCATAAATTCATCCCTCTCCAAACTCTCTCATTAACATCGTTCTGACGCACCCTTACAATTCTTCTATAAAAAGAAAACCAAAAAAAAAAAAAACACAAACAATTCCAAATTGCAGGAACAAAAATTTGGTAACCCTCAGCCGATTTACAAGCGAACGTTATTCTACCATTGTCTTACACCGTTGACCGCACAGTGCAAAGAATTAATTCGACGGAGCAAGCTCGTTTGTTCATCGCGACAATTCCATCACACGATCTACCAACTCCATAAATAACGTCATCGAATACGAATAGTCTCGCTGGAACTTTCGTTCTCCATCGTTTCGCAAGAAAAATCGTTGGGTACCAAAAAAAAAAAGAAAAAAAGAAAAAAAGAAGAAAAAAAAGTAGCGCACAATGAAAAACTTGGAATTGTCCTGACGTGAAACACAGGACGGCCGGATTTCCGGCTGTATATATACCCTCGCCTGGGAAGGAGACTGGATTTTATGAAATCTGGAGTGATCGATGGGAACAAACGTCACGAGGCTTCCTCCGCGCTGTCCACTTGACGCTGAAATGCAGTGGTTGCACGCGTAGGAGGATTCGTCGCGATTAATACGTCGACTGGCAAGTATGCAGGTGATTTGCAATCCAATCGTCGAACGTCGACTGTCGGCCAGGTTTACATGGGAAATTTATATACGGACAAACACGAGCGTGATCGCGATACACGCTTCTATATCCGTGATTCCGTACATATTTACACGTGTCTCGCATCGGCGAGCGCGCGTGATTTACGCAAACATTGGCGAACGCGGAAGACGCGTCAAAATTTATTCTCCCCTCGGATCATCGATCCGCCGATGCAACGAATTAAGCCTCGCGATCGCCTATTTGCACGCCAAATTAATATACGTGGGTTGAGTGAACAATTATGTGGAATAAGGCCGGTAAGTTTATGTTTCGGTTCCGGTGTAGGGTAGAGTTGTGCGCGTTCCGTTCTGCGTCGCTTGTTCTGTTTCGATCTTGTTTCGTCCTGGTTCCTTGTAAGTCGAATTTTGTTTCATTACGAGGAAGATGTTATGTCGTGAAATTGGCACAGATTAGGCATCCGAGAGAGGCGAAATTGTTTTACAAGCCCTCTTTGGAAAAACTTACACAGTTGGATACCACGCGCATCTGACCGAGGCGGATGGGACCAGATGCTATTATTTTTTTGAGCAATAGTGTAGGGATTTTAGGTTGCAGACGTGTGTCTCTATAAATACTCTACAATGGACACTGTTTTATGAATAATAACTATTTATTAACTAACAACTATGCTCAATAATCCAATACTCGTTCTCTATTTCTCTTTACTCGACTCTCACTGCTCTCTTTGACTATGCTCTGACTCTTCTCCGACTATCTCTCGACTAACCCCTCTACGCATTTTCTCCATTCATTTATTCCCTGATTCTCTCTTCTTCTATTCTCAATCTCTTTCACTCTGCTCAGGCATTCCCAGAAACTCTTCGGTCACACGATATTCCCTGTCACTCGGTCCAAATACTCTTTTCTCACAGGTCTATCGCTCGGCTCTCTTACATCTATCGCTCGGCCCAAACACTCGTCTCTCGCATTTCGATCACACTGTCCCAAACACTCTTTATTCACACTTCTATCACTCCAGACTAAACATTCTCACCTCAGTCTTACCATTTCCACAATAGGACGAAATTCATAAACATTTTCCCACTTTTACCAAGTCGACACTTTACATCCTTGCTACATTAATTCATTAACTGCCAAATTTTATTTTTTTATTTTTGGCTGGATAAGTTATATATATGCAGAAAAAGTTGTGTAACGATATAATTATATTGAAATTATGTTTTGTTTTGAAATTATTTAATTTTTTTGAAAAAGTGCCAAATCGTTATAAAATGATCAGTAAAATGATTGGAATAAAACACAAAAGACCGAGTAACTAACAGATCGTTATTATGACCTCTAAGTTATGTACATTTATGTACCGTATTTCATTATAATATAAAAAAGAAACCAAAAATATTAAGCTTCAAATATGATAATTTTGTTCTGTTCAACTTGCATATGAATTTCAATTTTGGTCGCTTGTTGTGAAGAAACGAAGCACAAAATACACACTTTCTGTTACACACAATATTGACAGATATATGTAGAATGAAATTAAATTGTCAACAGTACCAAATATATTTTTGGCGCCGAGTGGTAAATATAAAATTCCAAAATCCCCAAATGGAGATCGTGGCAGCTAATGGGTTAAAGACACCTATAGCGAAAATCATCCAATAGAAATAGAATCTACCCGCTCCTTACACACCGAAGAACCAGTCACAGCAGAGACAACAGTTGTAAAAGACCATACACGAACACTCAAAATTCAGACATTAAAACAGGCATTCGTTCGACACACATTCCGAGATTCGTGGACACTCGTCAAGAAATCAACCAGTTTTGTACATCGCGCAACATTTAAGAAATAAAACAGTGAATACAGTTCACTTACATTTGTAAAAAAGTTTCAGTCACAGTATCAGAACACAATTTCTGATTGCAAAACCCGCGTCAATTCGAAAGCTTAAATTAAGCTTCGACGGAGCTAAGATCGGACGGTTAATTTGCGAATCACTTTTTAGAAGAATTTGTGAGAAAAATACTCGTAAAAAATGGAGCGATACAAGATATAAATGTAGGTAGAGAATGTCTTGGTGTCTGTGAAAGAGAGAGACTTCTCATAAAACCTAGGATTTAAGTTTTCGGCCGCACCGATACGATGGGACTTCGTTTCCAATTGGTTCGACCTTTAGCCGGAAAATAATGTAAGAGAGCCGAGGAAACATAGTTTTGGTGAATTTTAAGTCAACCACTGCAAAAGCACATCAATATACACTACTATTCCTACATAAATATAAAAAATCCACTTAAACCTAGAGTACTATAAAATTACTTCCATACGTTTACTAAAAATCTTAATTTTAGTCCTTTGCTGAAGTGATCCTTCTTTTCCTTTTTTTTTTTAGAGTATTTGTATTCAATTTCTCACACGAAATTGTAGGTAAATTTATTAATATTGGGTTGTAGAGTGTAAAATAATTTATAATGGTTACATTAAGTTAAAAGTCACTTATTTACCACTATTTAACACTTTTGCGAATTAAAAGAAAAAGAGAGAAATACGTGATATCTCGTGAACGGTCCTCAACGCGTTAAGCTCGCCTCTATAATTTATTTTCGTGATATTAAGACTCGTATAATATTCGATAAAATATTAATTCCGCAGGAACACGTGCCTCTGAATTATTTTAAATTTCGCTACGACCTTCCAAAGAATTCGATCAATTTCAAATAATTATCGACCTACACACGCGCGTTCATTAGTCGTGCTTCTGTTTGCCGGAACAATTTCGTTGCGAAATTCGAATACGAGAACGGGTTATGTTTGCAAAGTCCGACCGTTGTGACTCGCATCGTTTTCGAAATATCGCTCGGAGACACGAGAATAATATAAATCCCGACGAATATAAAATGTATCGTGTCGACGAGCAAACACGAAAATTATCCGAGTTATTTTAACCGTTTAAAGTTTTATTCTCTCTTGGAGCGTCCAGATAACCGGAAATTCGCGCAGCGTTTGCGTTGAAAAATACGCTTTATCCGATTCGACGGAGAGACACTCCAATTGGGATTGCTGTTCTTATTGGTCTCGAGTAGCTGCATCGTTTCTGTGCGAATATATTAGGATCCGGGGATCGATGGAACCTCTAATGGCGAGGAAAATGGTATTAGGGATTTTCCTTTAATCCGCAAGGCTGACCTCATCGCTGTTAGAATGCGAGAGTAACATGGCATCGTTTTCTCTTAATTGTCTGAAATACTTTCCTTAATTGTTTTATCTGATCCAGCTGCTTCGAACGATAATTGTTGAGACTCTCGATGATTAAAAGCATCGCGTAAATTGTCACGAGTTTGTAGTAGTATTCCTAAAAATTATAAGTATCGGAACTTTTGAACTAATTTACTAATAATTTATTCGCTGGTAAATTAAGTCATATTTCCTTTTTTTTTTTTTTTTTTTTCTTGTTTTTAGTTGTTCTTTTTTATCGTTAATTTTTCTGTGTCATTTTTGACTTTAATAAACGTATATTATGTATATGTATATGTTGTATTATTGCCAATATTAGTTAAATAAAACTATTAGCTCAACCCATTCGCTGTCATGCATTGCCAATACGAGTATACTCGTCCTACTTTAAATATGTTATAACATGCAGGCTTTTGAATTAGCAAATTTTTTACGGTCACAAACATAAATATAAAAATTTAAAAAACTTGAAAAAATACTACAAATAAAATTTTTTACAAAAATTATACTTTATTTCTTATTTAAAGAGAATGATCTTTTACAAATTTAAATTAAGCAAAAATCAATTGGCAATGGGAATGGCTTCATATAATTTAGACTTGGCAGCGAATGGGTTAAGACAAAAATTAGTGTCATTGTTCTTAGGAATGTCTTTGAATAGACAAAATAATAGGACTGCCAGATGTGTCCTGCGGAAATCAGAAAGTCTGGGCGCTTGAAAATATAACCGTCTCCAAGCATAAGTGGACGACGGTTTTTCCCTTTTTGAGAGCCCAGGTCAGTTCAGTTGAAATAGAGAGTTGAATGAGTAAAGACGTTGCTGGCTAAGCCGTAAAATATAGTAAAATAATTAACAAAGACTATCTTGTTTTATTTAAACGTAACCAATATTCCAATATGTATACATAATAAAAAAGTGTTCCATAAATGAAAATCTAGGGTTCGTGATAATTTTGTAATAATTCGATACGAGTGTTAGATACTGGATGATTGATACTGAAAATAAAAAGATAGAGTGATAGATACTGAAAATAAAAAGAGAGAGAAATCTAAATAAATTGCCATAATAACAACACAATAAATTCACAATTTTTCTTTCTTTCAAAAATAATACTAAAAGAGTTTAGGGATGCAAAGGGTTAATTCTTTTACTAATGGTAAACTCTTGCAAGAAAATTTTGAAAAAATTACAAATCGGTAATAGTGAGAGCTCGTAAAAATTTAAGTATGAAGATCATTGGTGGATAATTTCCACGTAAAACGGAAAATTTTTTAACTTCTATTTTCGTTCCTGCATTCGTTAATATTCAGGTCTGCTTGGATAAATCTTAAAAATAACAGTTGACGTATCACGAATTCAATTTGGTTCAGAGGTCCTTCAGAGGTAGCTTCACTGTAAAATATGTAATGATCTGCAGGTTTGAGGATTGATATCGTAGAATAATATGTGTTATTGCCGATTGAATACTATCGAGCTTACTCGACGTTTTTAGGACCATCGATCGAGCCGAGGTGCCATCAGTTTCCATGTGACATATGGTACGTGCCAAACGTGTGATGCACGCGTGACGTCCGAAGTGGTTTAGTATGTTTGCATATGTGCATATGCATTTTATATATTAGGAAATACAGCGTTGAACAGAGTAACAGGAACTCCAGAGAGAAAGAAAGAGAGATTTTAACAGGGCGGCGCGCAATTGTGATTGATCTTATTATCCTTCGGTGTTAAATTAATTGCGTTAACAGCTAATTGGTCTGCGTTCTTTTCAACTTACATTATGAAACCACTGAACAGTAGAACTACCGACAGTTAAATTACATTTATTCGTATCAAAGAGATAAAAATGAAGGGTACGTAATAAAATGCGCAATGAAAGGTAGATAAAGATTTATCTACATTTTTAACAGAATATCACGGAAAATGTTTCAAAAAGAGTCGTAATAAGCTGATAAAATTTGTATTGGAGATTATTAATTGGTCATTTTGATCATTTCGGTAATTCTAGTGGTAATCAACGTTTGTAGAATTGAAAATTGAATATTATTCTTCAGTTTCGAAGGGTGGCGCGCAATTGTAATTGATCTTATTATCCTTCGGTATTAAATTAATTATACTACATTCGGAAATCACTTATAATTAGTCAGGTTTTCAGAATTGCAAACTGAATATTATTCTTCGATTCCAAAAAGTATACTAGTTTAGCAGCGTAGTATGCAATTATAATTATCTTTTCATTATTC
>SMSQ01021789.1:0-10546 GCA_019453375.1 Ctenoplectra terminalis | reverse complement strand
TCATAATTTAAATCACACCCAAAACCTTCCAATAACCCGCATCCATCCTTTACAGCAAACAAACACCATCCTTCGCAAACGCATCAAGGGTTCCCTTCAATCTCTCAATTTTCCAAGATTTTCCACGGTTTTTATTAAAAATTGAGTTAAAGATTCGTTTCCCCTGTGTTATACATTCTTGAAGATATCTATAATTTTAATTTTTTTGGTGTGAATAGATAGGTATACTTTAATCACCGGTAATTTTAGTATTTAACCTCCGCTAGTCATAATTTAAGTCACACCCAAAACCTTCCAATATCTCGCATCCATCCGTTACAGCAAACCAACACTATCCTTCGCAAACGCATCAAGGGTTCCCTTCAATCTCCCTGCAAACCATAAACCAGTATCATCCACTCCCCAGTGATCGTAACAACCAATCATTGCGTTATAGCTAATAGGTCGCTGTCCACCCTGCAATCTCCCTGACGAAAATATTCGACGGACGTCGTCGTAGCTCGATATCATCGATTGCTCGGTCGGCGTTCACCTCGCATTACATAAATTTACCTCGTACGTGTATCGAGAAATGGCATTCGGCTCGATTTCCGGCTGCATCGGAAGCGATGTAGCGCACGTTGTGAATGCCAGGGTACATCAGTTGTCCGGGCTCCTGCGCGGGGAACATACGCGGGTTAACTTTCGATAGCACGGCAAAGCGGAGTCTCTCCGTTTTGAGATTGAAATACGGACTCTCTGCCACGATGCGGGGAGTACTCGAGTTATTATCTAAAGCGGTGGACGCGCGACGAGTTCCGTTTATCGTTCGATAACTCCGTGTTCACGGACACCGCTCGAAGGATTCCTCCGGAGGAATTCTCAACATCTCCGTCTCCATCTTTGATAGCAAAATGGAGTCGCATCGATTAATTTGTGGCCTCGGTTCAGGTTTTTTTTTATTAACCTTCTATGACACCGTGTGACTTAAAAGTTGCAAACTAATGTGTCTATGTTTAAAAAGATTTATTTTATTCAGTTATCGCTGTAGTATTAAATTTTATTACTGCATTATTATAACGATAACCATGATGCATCTACAGGAATTATTAGTTTAAAAATTTTCAAATCAAAGCAAAAAACTGTAATCGATGGTAATTTTTTTCTGATAATTTGACAAAATTTGGGGTATAAAAGGTTAACTTTTTGAGTTTTTTTTGCGTTGTTTCTGTTTTCTTTTCTTTTTTTTATTCAAATGTTTTTAAAAAGGTGGAAAATTTATTTTATTAAACCTACCGATCATTAAATTATACTTACTTGTATCAAAGAAATTACAATAACAGATACTTGGAAAAATATATAATGCACCAGAAACAAATCTTTAATCATATATTTTACAGAAAATCACAAAAAAAAAAAAATACTCAAAAGTGCACCGTTAATAATTTATAAAATTTGGGTAAGAAATTAGGAACCGGTGATTTGACCGCTTTGGTAGCTTTAGCGTTAAGTGAGAAACCTTGTTTTATTTAAAAAAGTATTCCTTTGTAGTATTATTGATTTTTCAGATTATTCTTTCAGAATTGATATTAATAATTTAATATTCTTAGAACATGGTAATAAGAGTTATCGAAATTTTGTATTAAATATAGGAAACAGTTTACTCGTGTCAAAATATCGTCACGCTTTCTCGATTTTATTACCGATTAAGTATACAACAATTAAGAAATGACAATAGTGGTATAAAAACGGATAAAAGTAGCAATAACAGTAATAAAAATTCCAAACAAAATTAAACATATCGAACTTATAAATTTTTACACATCGTTATCCCATGTTCTTGCTTCCACTCTCCCCTCGGCTTTTCTACCGCATGAATTTTCCTTCCCTCCATTCACCGATATCCACCTTTTTTAATCTCTATTCCGCGAAGCACCACACCCTCCTTTCACCCCGAGGCCACTTTAATCGGAGCAACTTAGCAATTTGCCGGTGTATACCGGGGCAACGCGTTTATTAACCGCGTAGGAGGAAGCTCGCCAATTACGGCTGGCCAATTATCGCCCGTCCCGCCAATTCGCGAGCACGTTATCGCGTTACAGCGCGACGATTGCGGTGTCGTTCACGTGACGCGAGCTTGAAAACCGACCGCTGCTAATTACCATCGACTTCAAACTTTCTCTCCTCGAACTGCACCTTGTATCGTATCCCCTTCACCGCAAAAAAAAAAGAAAAAAAAGAAAAAAAAAAGGAAAAAAAAAGAAAAAACAACCAAAAAGTAAAAACTAAACAGAAAAAGAAAAAAAAAGAAGAAACCAACGAACAAAAACAAAAATAAAAAAGAAATTAAAAGAAAGTTGGTCCCGTAGCCGTCTCCACTTCTCCGCTTCCTCTTCGTACAACCACCCCGTGTGTTCGAGACACAGAGGGGTAATTAATGGCGAGTACCTCGACCAGAAATAACCAAGAGATTGATAAGTTCGATCGTTAAGGGAGAAAGTTTTAATAAACCGGTCGCGAGAGAAAAAGTGTCCACAGGAAAAATAAGAAGGAAGAGGAAGACGAAGGAAGAGGAGCGAAAATCTTATCCCCTCGCGGCGTGGAACGTGGATAGGGGATGGAAAGAGCGTTTCCACGCGGAAATAAAGGAAGAAGTAAAGGCGGATATAACGGAAGGGGTCGTCGCGAGGCGTCATCTTCTCGAGATCAAACGAGAACACGAATTTTCGGCTGGCCAGAAGTGGTAGGGGATGGTTGGAAACGGAGACAGCGGGGATTACCCGGTCGAATTCGATGTCGTCTGCTCACCCTCGTTTTGTAGACCCGCTCGACGCCGACGTTGTCGGTGAACGTTGGCTCCTGCCAGAATATTAAGCGATTTCGCTCGCCGGGGTTTAGCCGCACTTCAAAGGACGTCGGGCACGTTGAAACTTTCGGATTCTCCGTGTCTGCGAATGGTAATATAATCAGCCGTCAGTATAGTAAACAAATTGCCCCGTTTTAGAGGGGGACGTTGCTCGCGAGGAGTTTAAACGTAGGATTTGAAAGCTCTCGCGGTTCCATTTTTTCAGTCTGATTTTTATCGAATTTCATTTGGTTGGCTGAATTTGTCCACCATCCCTTTTTTTTTTTTTTGAGATCAGTTTTTGAGGGGTTGGTAATTCTTTGGGCAATTTTGTATGAAATTTGAAACGAGATTGTTTTAAGTTACACGAAAATGGTGAAAAGGTTTCTGAGCTCTTAGAGAGCGCGACATAAAGATTTTTATGCGACCGTACAATTTTCTGCTTTTTATTCCCGAGTCTCGAATTTACCGTTTGATTATTTATAGATTCAGTCAGCTATGTCATCCTAGTAATTAACCCCGGAAATATATCAGGTTGTCCCGAAAGTTCCTTCCGTTATTTCGTCTAGCCATGTTTAAATAAACATTCAGCCTTATTTGTTAAACGAGACACGGAGGGAAAAAATACTACAAAATGAATCCTATATAAAATAATAATATATTGTGAAACGTGAAATATTATGGATTCATTACTTATTAATAAAACGCAAGAAACTTTTGGGACAACCTAATAGAAAACGGAACGCAACTATTTCTCCGCCACTCATCTGGACTTATTGGAGTCGTCGAAGACTCAGCACCAAACAGATAACATTAAAGAAAAAAAAAAAAGTGGAAGTAAACGAAATTAATTGCAGCGATCGTAAGAGCCACCCACATTCGTTCTCACGACGATCGTAACGAATTACTTCTTTCGTTCAATTCCAGATCGGCGTTCGATCGATTCAACGGTAATTATCAATGGGTCGTTTCTCGACGTTGGCACAGAGAGCTGTCCAATTTACAGTTTTATAATGGGTAATTAAATCGAAAGGAAGACCTTGCGGAAAGGAACGAGAGATCGCGTTAGATGTATTTTTAAAACGGTCCGATACAATTAAAAAGTTTCGAGGATCCGATTTAATACTTCGACGAGATCCTTGATACCCTCGATCGCGAAACAGGAACTTCGACAACGGACGCGAAGGCGGCTACGAATTTATAGCGATAAATTGCACCGGAATAGTTCTTTAAGCACGGTTTTGTTTTCGATTAAAAGTTTTACACTCGGCCAGCGTGAAATTTCCTGTTTCAAGCCGCTCGGTGTAATTTCCGGCGGAAGAATTTTAAACATTTCAGCCTTTTTCATTCGCAGCGTGCTTAATGTTAACATTAGAAATACGAAAGTGGCTAAAATTATTTCTATGCAATTTCTTACCAAAATTGTATACATTTACGAGATCTTCCGTGATCTTTCTGTGAAAAGTATTAATAAATATCTGTTCTCCATCGTTTCAGTTTCTTCGATACAAATTAATCTACTTTAATCCTCGGTAGTTCAAATGTTAATTTGGTATCATGTTACCAATTACTACGAATAATAAACTGTGCAAAATTTTTTATCCTTCAGTTCATTAAAGTTGTAGTTAACGAATCGTTCAGGTATTTCAGGTTGAGTTTATCTTCGTCTCGATCCTCTTTCTGGTTCGATTCGAAGTACAGTCACATATAACTTTCATCAATTAACACTAGAACAACCGAACCAGTCAAAACGACCGGTTCATAAATTCTTATAGAAATTATATCAATTTGCGATGATGCTTTTTCGTGGATTTTCCATGATTTTTTGTAAGAAATTATTGTAAGTATTTTTTCAAATACCTTTTTAATTTCTTCGGTACAAATAAGTCTACCTTAATCGTTGGCAGTTCTCGTATTAATTATCAAACCGACTTTTTTATTTATTCCTCGTGACAATTTAATAATTCTCTGTTACATCAGGAAAGTCTATTTTCTCGATCCAAAAGTTTCTTTCGTTTTATTAATAAGCAATGGATCCATAATATTTTATGTTTCATAATATATTATTATTTTATATAGAATTAATTTTACTCTGTTATCTTCCTTCATCACTCGTTTAACAAATTAAGCCGCGTGTTCATATAAACACTGCCAAACGAAGCCATTGCACGAAGAACGAAACAAACTTTCGGTACAACCTAATATTTTAATATCCCCGTTACGTCACTTCAAATTTCAGAAATTAACTAAAAAGAGCATTCCTTTGATATCTTCTTTCACTCGACAAAATAAAAAAAAAAATAAAATAAAACAAAACAAAAAGAAACAAAAAAAAAACAATTTACTCCCCGCAAAATCTTCCACCCGGACAATTTCATCGACCAAAAATCTTTCCTCCCCGATGCCACGCCAAACGTACCACGCCATCTTTGACTCGACCGGTCAGCACCCGTTGGCGTCTCTTTAATCGTCCTAATTAGTCCACAGGGAGCATCCGTGGCGCAGCAAAGTCACAGGTCAAGCAATTAAGAATCACCGTGCTGCGTTTGCCCGGGTTGCTGGATCAACAACAGTTCTGTTTCGCGTAATTGCATATCGGACCGAGGCAGAATCCCATCCGAGTCGCCGTGTTCCGCTCCCGTTCCCTTCTGTATCCTTTCCTGTTCCCTACCACGGCTTCTGTCCACCGGAAGGAACTCGCTTAAAGGGAGTTTCGCGAACTTTAGGAATGAGTAATTAAGCGGGACACAGCTAAGTGCACTCACTCCCAGCGAAACTCAGCTTCCTTCGTATCGAGGCTTCGATTCGAAACAGGACCGAGGCCGTTTTCGTTCGGTGTCCCCGAGCTTTCGAAAAAGTTTCCTTCTATTACGAGATCGATCGACGGAGTCTGTCCGTCCACTGCGAGTTTCCCTAATTTCTTTTATTTTATTTCTTTTTTTTTTCTTTTTCTTCTTCTTTCTTTTTTCCCCTTCTTCTTCCTTCTTTTTCCATCTATTTTTTTTTACTATTTTTATTCCTCTGGTTTCTACCTTTCCACGTCATCCACTGGCTCGTTTTAACGTTCTCGCTGTCCTTCTTCTAACTCTAGATTGAACCGCGGCTTTGTAACCCGTCCGGTTTGTTCGTTAATGCCCATCGATTGGAAGGGGGACGGCTTCCGGTGAATTGGTGAACGTTTTTTGTTTGTCTTTGGACAAACGTTCCTGCGAGAGAGCTCAAACGATCGTTCCGATCCTTAACCGGCGCGAGGCGCCTTGCAGTTTTGCGCCGAGAGAGAGTTTGTTGTTGGCGAACTTCTTCCGGGAAACGCGGAACGATTCCCGGTGTTAGATACACCGTCGATGGAAGGAGGGTGGTTAAGGGAGAAGCAGAATTAATTGTACGAATTTAGAAGTTCCGTGCCGGTTGGAGGGTGATTTTTTCGGTGGTAAGGTTCCAGAGAGGATCGAGGGTTTGGGATATTGCGAGGGGCGAGATGGTTGTTTCGGAGAGCTTGAATTTTTATCTGTGACGGTAAATTTGTCGGGGGTATGTTAGGTGAAATCAAGGTGTAACGTCAACTCTTTGCACGTCTTAGTTTCTTTCTTTTTTTTTTATATATTTTCGCAAGGACTCGTGGAAAAATTTAAACTGTTATTTCGAAAGGGAAAAGAATTGTAAATGTTTAAGAATTTTTAATTTCGTTAATTTAATTATTATACTTCTGTTTCAAAACAGACGGAACTTACGGAATTACGAAATTTAACCCTCTGTAGCCCGAATTTTGTCTGCTTATTGGAGAAAAAATTACGATCGATTACAGTTTTACGCTTTGATTTGAAAATGTTTTAAGTAATAATTACTGTAGATGGATCGCGGTGTCGCTATGGTAATAGAGTAATCAAATTTAATAGTGCAGTGATAACTAAAGAAAATTAATTTTTTCAAATATAGATACATCAGTTTGCAACTTTTAAGTCACACGGTCCCATGGAGGTTTAAGGTAATTTAGTGTTTAAATATTTTAACCCTCTACAGCCTGAATTTTGTCTGTTTATTAGAGAAAAAAACTACGATCGATTACAGTTTTTCACTTTGATTTGAAAATGTTTTAACTAATAATTACTGTAGATGGATCGTGGTGTCGGTGCGGTAATAGAGTAATCAAATTTAATAGTGCAGCGATAACTGAACAAAATTAATTTTTTAAAATATAGATACATCAATTTGTAACTTTTAAGTCACACGGTCCCATAGAGGATTAACTCGGTGTATTGTGTGGTGTTTGATAATTGGACGAATGTAGATTGTATTTAGAATTTGAAATTTTGTTTTCGTTGGCGATATTGATTACGGTGGAATAAAATTCGAGGAGGTACTGTGGAGTTAAATAAAAGAGTTTTGGAATGAATTAAAATATTTACACCGTTGTTTTAGTTATTTTACATATGTTTATTCGAATTTTGTAAGATTATAGAATATGTGAAACTTTTTGTAATGTTATTTTAATATTAGACTTAATTTAGAGTTTGAAATTTAATTTTCAATGATGATACTGATTATGGCGAAATAAATTTCAACGAGACACTGTAGAGTTAAAAAAAAATAGTGGAATTGTTTATCACTGTTTTGGATAGAATTAAAATATTTACAACGTTGTTTTAATTATTTTATATATGTTTATTGGAACTTTTTAAGGTTGTAGAATATGTAAAACTTCGTTAGAATGTTATTTCAATATTAAACTTCAATTAATTATGAAGCAACTCCTTGAATTCATATTAAATTACATCGCTATTTAACATCGTTCTTGATTTGATTAATTTTGCAAGAGAAATCAGAAATACAATTTATTTTATTTATTTCGTATCGAGCAGTCGGTTGAGCTTTATGCTTCAAATTGTTTTCCACGTAATTTCTCTCGGGGCGGAAGGCACTTTCTTTCAGTAACAGCAATCAGGAACGGTGAAACGGATGTTTGCCGATGACAGGGCGAGCAAAGATTTCGCCATCATCGAAGATTCGAATATCGCGAAGAAGCGAAGCAAACGAGCAGAAATTTTAGCTTCCACAATGGCGCGAGCGACCTTTGTGGTTTCGTGAATTGTAATTTACGAGAAACGGTGTTGCGCGAATTAAACGTCCCTTTTGATTTAACCACCATAGTCGAGTTCATTTTATGGAGAAAATTCATAAAATAAAGCGATGTAAATTTAATCCGTTGAATAATTCTATTTTACAAAAGTTCTTATGAAAAGTTCACTATTTTCAATACTACATTCAATACTACTTTCCCTAATTTTCTCTAATTTATTCTTCCTTTAACCCTCTATAGCCCGAATTTTGTCTCGTTATCAGAGAAAAATTACGATTGCTTACAGTGTATCACTTCGATTTGAAAATTTTTAAACTAATAATTGCTACATATAATACAGTAATCAAATTTAATAGAACAACTAGATAAAACAAATTTTTTAAAATATAATCACATTAGTATGTATCTTTTAAGTCACACGGTCCCATAGAGGGTTAATTTCTTGGCTTAAAATTTCAAAAAGATCTACATCAATGTAAATATAATATTTCTAAATTATAACTATACTAGTGAAATGAAATAGGAGATCCAAGAATATAAAACCCATTCTATTCGCTCTAAAATAAAGATCTATCGAAATACACTCTTCGATAAACCATCGGTTAAAAAAAGAAGAAAACCTATGGTGTTATAAATAAACCTAACTCCATTCTATTCACTATCAAAAAAAAAGAAAAAGAAAGAAATCTATTCAAACACACTCTTCGATAAACCATTGGTTAAAAAAAGAAGGAAACCTATGGCGTTATAAATAAATCTAACTTCATTCTATTCATTATCAAAAAAAAAAAAAAAGGAATCTATTGAAACACACTCTTCGATAAACCATCGGTTAAACAAAGAATGAAAACCTATGGTGTTATAAATATACCTAACTCCATTCTATTCACTATCAAAAAGAAAAAAAAAAGGAATCTATTCAAACATACTCTTCGATAAACCATCAGTTTAAAAGGAGGAAAACCTATGGTGTTATAAATATACCTAACTTCATTCTATTCACTATCAAAAAAAAAAAAGGAATCTATTGAAACACAGTCTTCGATAAACCATCGGTTAAAAAAAGAAGAAAACCTATGGCGTTATAAATAAATCTAACTCCATTCTATTCACTAGGAAAAAAAAAAAAACAAAAAAAAAAGGAAAACAAAATCCATCGGATCACATTTTTCAGGAAGACTCCCCTACAAAATACACGCTGCCACGTAAACGTAAACCCGATAAAACACCTCGACACGTAAGCTAAGCCCCGCCCGAGCGAAAGAACAGCTAGAAACCTGACATTAATAATAGAGACGTTATATTGAACGATCAAGATGAAGAATTATGGGACACGTTTCTTGCACCCTGGCGAGCGAGGCACGCGGCCAGGAAAAATCCAAGAAACAAAGGGACCACGTGAGAAAGCCTGTTCGCGGGATGATATGTGATCGAACGTTTCGATTTTTTTCTTTACGCGAACGCTTTGGGCAACGACGCCATTATCCACCGGTTAAGCGGCGCGATCGTAAATCATGAATCAGTGAGATCAAATAATACCGCGAAATAACGTTTCTATTCAAACTGTCTGCGGCCGCGACCATTCATTTCTCTCGTGCGTTACGCGATATTGTGCCAACCGGCCATGGAATGCGATTACATCCGTTGAAACTCTACCGATTCGCGCTATTTCGGTTCATAAGTTCGAGTTCGTTGTTTCACTGTGTCTTGTACCAGAGACTTTTTCTCTCTTTTTTTTCTTTCTTTTGCTGGTTCCATGAAATTCTTGATCGATCAGATTGCTTTGGACGTTGATCAAGCGGTACAGAGGATAGTCCAAATGTGAGTTAGTGCTTGCGTTTTAGAATTTATTGTTAAACCTGTTGAACAATTGGTTTAACCACGTAGGAAAGATACGGTGAATCATATGTTACTCGATAAAAAATTTAAGTTTCGATTCTTCGTTCTCTGAAGAGATTAATTTGGTCCGTTAAAGGGGATGAAAGAAGTTTTTTAAAAAATATTGTCCGATGTCTACTGTTAAAATTGATGAGAGAATTCTTACCGTGCAATTTTTGGCAATATTTTTTTCTAAACGAAGAAAGTAAAGAAAGACAGGAATCGTTGATTTTTTTAAAGTGACGGAAGGTCCCGTTTCTTGATTTCGGTGCACTAATGTTGTTTTACTATTAACTTTCTTATTTACGAAACAAACATGGAATTTCAGCCGGAAATATTATTTTCTTGGAGTTAATTGTGAACGGGATACTTTTTAACAATAATAGTATGTTATTAATACGCCTTGTAATATATATTATCAATTTTCTAGCGATTAAAACAGAATTTAATAACTGCAGTAATTATTACAGTTAACTACTGTAATTATTATTACAGTAACTAAAAGGATAAGTAGGAGAATAAGAGACGAAAATGAAACGGATACCAGAAATTTATCACAACGAGTTAAATTACCATAAAATGAGAACAACATAGGTACTTTTCTGAGGCAGCGTGAAACACTGTGCCGCACAATATAACGGTTCTCTGATATTTAATTTAGTATTAAAACTCAAAGGATCTCGAGCTCCGCGTTTCAACAATTTCTTTTTGCTTCTACAACTATTCCTCTACTTTCAACATATTCATTTTTCCTTCACCGTCATCAT
>SMSQ01021786.1:0-36484 GCA_019453375.1 Ctenoplectra terminalis | reverse complement strand
AAAAAAAAATTGATTAAAAGATTGTCATGCTAAAACAGTAACGACAAAGTTTCATAAAATATATTTCAAAATATTCCTTCGCTGAAAACACTTAATCCAGTTAATAATAATCAAATTTTACTAACTGTTGTTACCGGACAGGTAAAGCTACGTTAATTGAAATGTTTAATCGCGTTACTTGATTAATAACATCACTGATCAACAGTGTTAATAATATTACTCGATAATTACAATTTACAAGCGTCGAACAAAATTATTTCATCGAATGTAACTCTGTGCATCACCATAAGATAATTTTTATGAGCTTAAAATATTTCAAACATTCCTAATCGTGATGCCATCAATCACGTAGAAATCACACACGCCACAAGCATGTATGTCAAATACAACAAAGCATGCTCGAGCTACGAACCACGTAACCAGCTCGATAAATCGATAATAGCAAGTGTTTCTTCAACTTGTCAATAAGGTATCCGGTTCCTCCCGTCTTGTGCAAAGAAAACATTTTCTTTGGGTTCGGTTCGATCGATATTATCACAGCCAAACCTTTCGAGAGAGGCTACAATAAAATTTATCGAATCATGATAGTTATTAGATTATACATTCCACCTGGGCGTGTTTACAGTGCTTTCATTACACGATCACGTTACCACAGCATTCGAGTTTATCGCGTATCTATTCCCAAGAAAGTTGGTCGAAAGCAAAGGCAAATCCATCGCTCCGTTTCGCGTTCGTCTCCTATGGGGATCGCCAAGTCGTCACCGGTTCAAAGTGTCAGCCTGTATGTTTGCTAAATTGCTCGTGGCGGATTCCATCCGCGGCCGAAGTGGCTCAGTTATAATCAACTTTGCCCAAGCAACCCGTGGGACATAATGGAAAGTCGTCGGTAATACACGGTCGCGGGTCAACACTGAGTTAATTCAGTTTCCCAGCGATTTCCAATGCGACCAACAGCGCTGTGCGAGAGCCGACTATCGTCCAATTCGCCTCTCCTATTTCTTCGTCCTTGCCACGCTTGCCCTGTTCCTTCTTCTAATTCCAACACGCCTGACTTTGCACCCTAGCCTCTCCGTGTACGAGGGTGGCGAGCTGCAAATATTGATTTGACGACCGTAAGCCTGCGGCGCTGATTTGTCCGAACGACGCAGCCAATTTGCGGCCTCTTTACTTTGTCCCTGTTCGATGGAACTCCATTGAGGTCAGTTCACCAAGAAAGTCACCGCAGCAGAGCCCTTTGTGAGACTCTCTTCGCGCATTCAGCGCTTCTATTCTGTGTACTATCCGTGTTTTTGCCGGAGCTTCTATTCAAGACGGTGGCCAAGTTGGGATTGTCACCGAGTCGCTGTCATCGGAAACGCTAATACTTTGTAACGCGTTACATCGTCTTTCTGACAGACTTCGTTCATCTTTAGACCATAAACCGTAGGAAAAGAACGTATTGGGTTGTCGGAAAGGTCATGACGCATTTTTGCAAACAGATGGGGCTAGTTAATTTCTAAGGTACTGCAGTCGTTTGTTTTCATCTTCTTTCTGTATCATTCGACAGTTGACGAACAGTTGACGGTTCTAGCTTCGTTCCAGAAAAACAATGTTGCTGCAAAAGTTCTGTCCGATATGTAGTGTCGTAGCTTTAAAAAACTTTAGTTTATAGAGGGCGATAAAAGTGAAAGCAGTAACGGACGAAAACCAGACCCAACGGACGATGGGTCGATGCATGGGCAATGTTTATAGGACTGCGAAAGAGGGAGAAAAAGGGACTAGCGAGGGTTTTCCGGTATGGAAAAAGAGCAGCGTGGAAAAGAGTGTCGAGCGTGTTGAAAAGGAGAGTGCTGTGTCGAGAGAGTTGGAATGTAATTGATTATATGTTTATGCGGATTGTTGTAACTCACATAAACCTCGATCGTTTTAATTGCTTAAACTTTTATATTTTACATTTAATAGGAAACTCTATAGATACAAACCGTACTGAAAAATTTAATCTTTGAACACGTATTATTTGGAAGTTTTTATACTGAGATGTTGAGGATAGATTTGTTGGAAGCAACAAAGTCAATGTCCATAGAATTTATACGTGCAGCAATATATGACTAACTAGATCGTTTAACACGTTGACTGCCACGTCACCTATATTCGGGTGACAGTAAAGTTTCTGATCGGGCCGCGTCACCCATATATCATTCGTATGTGTTTAAAAAGATATTTCGCTGAGGAAGTAACAAAACTATTGAATATTAACCCTTTGCACTCTTAAACTTTTTTTAAGTTTCAAAGAACTATTGTGAAAACTTAGTGTTCTTTTGGAAAGAAAGAAAATTATAAGTGTTCACGATTTCTTATCTATTTGCTTAATAATACTTTTATTTTAGAATGTAAGAACTGTTTGGGTAAAAATATAGAATTTAATTAAAAACATAGTCTCTGAAAAAAATTATGCATGTCGCCGTAGCGGCGCCAGCGGAGCGCAAAGGATTAATTAATATAAACTATATTTATTAATATAAACTTAAATTTATAATAGAATATTCATTAATATAAACTATTGTTATAAAAGTAATACGAAAATGGTTTATTAAGAAAACTATACAGCGGTACGCGTGGCCTGAAGGAGATTTTACTGTAAATGAGCGTGGCAGTCAACGTGTTAAAGAAGTTTGCGTGTGAGCAAAGAACGATCACTTTGAATAGATTCTGTTTAACCCTCTATGGGACCGTGTGACTTAAAAATTACAAACTGATGTATCTATATTTTAAAAAATTAATTTTCTTTAATTATCACTGCACTATTAAATTTGATTACTGTACCACTGTAGCGACACCATGATCCATCTACAGTAATTATTACTTAAAACATTTTCGAATCAAAGTGAAAAACTGTAATCAATCCTAATTCTTTTCTCCAATAAGCCCACAAAATTCGGGCTATAGAGTGTTAACAAATTAAACACTAAAATTACCAGTAGGGGTCAAAGTGACCAGATCGTAATTTCTTACACAAATTCTACTAAATCGACTTCCACAATCGTAACTTCCTCCACACCATAGATTTATCACACCAGCCAACTCTCCGCAACACCGCTAAGAAAGAGAGAATACTCGTCAAATATCTGAACATCGAGTTTCGTGGCTCTCGTATCACAGCCTGTTCAACAAAGTTTGAACTCGCTCATGCTCAAGGTTCGGTCTTACGAATCGAAAGACACCTAGCGTAATTCTCTGGGCGGAAAAACAAATGGCAGTGCGAACGTGCTCGCATTGCTTGCTCTTGATTCAAGGTAACGGTGCAAAACGGCGAGACGTGTTCAGAAATGTGTAGAGAACCGAGGAGAGACTCGGCTCGTCTCTCTCTCGCGGTGAACAGAACCAACGGTGGATAGACGAGCGGTTTCTCAGGTATCGGTGGAAAGGAGCTCGTTCCACGTTAGGGAAGACAGAAGAAAAACGGCGAGCCGAGCAATAATGGTGGCGATGGCGCGACGGTGCAAGGAAATGAGCGCGGAGAATGAAAACAGGGCGAAACGCGAATAGAATCGCTCCTTTCCATTTCTCCGTGGCGGTCGTTGAACGAGCACCGGCTAATCCATTAGGAAAATTAAGCGTGGGACAGGCTTTCCTTATTCCTGACGGAGTAACGTGTCCTATGCTTCTTCTTTGTTAGAGGCGCCCGACCTGTCGTGGATCGTGGAATAAGAAATAAGAGTGTCTCTTCTTATAACACGCACTCGTGCTTCGTCGGCCGAGAAAAAGATAGCGGGGGAAAAAGCGTTGCTCCGAGAGAGAAAAAACGAATAAGTTATCGGAGATGAGGGAACGAAAGAAGGGTGATAAATAGTTATCCTTCCTCCGCTTTTTCGACCACCCTTTTTCCTTTCATATCGCGCCGAGAAGAATTCGAGGAACGGTTACGGTTCGGATCGTCTGGGTATTCCTTCTTACTTCAATAAGGTGTAATTTGTGTAATTGCTCTTCTTTCGATATTGCAGAAATTTTGTTGGCAATTTTGTTTCTTAACTTTTTTCTCTCTTTTTTTATATATCTTAGTAGATGCTGGTCTCTGTCGGATAGGAAATTGTTAAAAATGGTGGCTGAAATTGTAGTTCAGATTTGTGAATGGCGAGTTGGTATGGAGATTAGGCAGAGGTTTAGAATTCGGTTTTTTTGCAGTAAAATTATTTCTTTGCTAAATATCAGTATTTAATGCATTTTTTTTTGTTTTTTTTTTTTGTTTTTAACCCCCTGCCAAAATTTCCGAGAGAATAAAAAGAAGAAAGATACTGCATTGGAGAGGATTAAGAATATTCTTTTAATGCTGCATATTTCGTATGTTTTACAAAAAATGATAGTTACCGGGGATTTTTAGAGACTCGTTACGAAAAGATGTGAAAAAACATCATTGTGGGATTAGAAATAAAACATTGAGTTTATTGAAAAAAAATAAAATGAACAGAAATAAAGTAAACACAAGTATAGCAATTAACAATGGTCGTGACCGCTCGGCTTCCCTGACACCACGTTTCCGTCTTAGCAATGTCTATCCACAACTCTCTCAACAACACACTCTCTCCTTTCATCCCTCGCTCGCCTTAACCCCTTGCCATACTTTGACGAGTCTGACTCGTAATTACAATTTCGAGCGAAACACGAAAATCACGAGTGAGACTCGTGGTCACAGTTTCGGATCGAACATAAATATTGTTAGCGTAAGGGCGAATAAAGAGGTAGACTTATATATGCGAACGAAAGATTAATAAAAGATAAATCTATATATTGATTTATCAGATATCATAATCGTTAACGACCGAGCCGCATGGCGATACATTCTGGAAGAAGAAAGACTCGCATGCTACTAGGCTGCACTAATAATCGCACGAGCGCGCATATCAAACTCCTTGCAAATATTGTGCGTGAGACTCGTGCTCACAATTTCGAAGATAAATATTAGCCGTGAGACTCGTGTCAAATTTATAGAAAACGACTGATGAAAATAAGAGCTAAGATCTAAACAATCTTGGCAATAGCGTTCGGCGAGCATTTTGTCTGGCTAAATGGTACTGCAAGGGGTTAATGTTAGCAAACACTATGTGATTGATTCATATTTCTGCTTCTTTTTAATTTGACGTTTAAAAATTCTTGTAGTTCCACGAGCAAATGTAATACGTTGTTTATGGAATTTTTATTAAATATTTAGAGAACATTTTTCTAGGTATTAGAGTGTTTTCACCTTTACCGGTTAAAAAAGTGAATTTTATATTTGAATAATTATTTCGAGCTGTTTAAATATTGTTTATTTAATCCCATATTTGTCGCGTAAAAATTTTGACTAAAATTGAAATTATTGAATTTTGAAATTACACGTACAGAATTAATTTTCGTATATCTCACTACTTGTTTACGATTCGGACGAGAAATTGTGGAGAATAATGTTGCAGAAAATTGAATTAAAAACTGAGGGAATTAATGCGTTCATTCATTATGTTACTCGAATTGAAAGTTAAAATCCATTCTGCAATTGTTAACTCCGTTGAATACCAGCAATGTGATATTGTGCAATCGAAGCTGAACACCATGGCGCGCCAGCGGAGACCCTTAGGGCACCATACACAAGCAGACTCTAGTGCACAACCTATCCAAGCTTCAGAAAATCCCGAAAGTACTTCCACGTTTCTGCTAGAGGGAGAGCATTGAGAAGGAGTTTTCCATAACCATGAAAATTCAATTTATAAATGAAAATTCCACCCTCAACGCTCTCACAGAAATGACAATATCGTGGAAATATGGATAGAAACGCAAGTTATGAAAACGCATCAAAGGTATAGAAGCATAGATGTTATGCGAGCAAAATAATAACGTAGTTTATGAAATTAAAATGTGTCTTTTTAAAAAATAATATAAAAGTTTAACTTCAAGTTACGCCTAAATAAATTTTTTCATTTCAAATTTCTATGTTTATAGAATTCACGTGAAACGTGACTTGGAATTATTTCATATAATATAATTATGATATTAATTAAATTGTAATTGTAACGTTTAAATTACAGTTATCCTTTAACACTAGAATTACCAAAATCGTCAAATATTCGATTCATTATTTTTCATAGAAATTTTATAAATTTACTGTGGTATATTTTCAGAAAGTTTCTGTAATTTTCTGCTAAAAATGTAGATGAAGGTTTTGTCTCTCTTTTGTGTTATGTATTTTTTTTTCATAGACCTTTCATTTTTATCTCTTCGAATCTTTGGTTTTTATTGGTCTTATTTGGTTTTATTGGTCGATAGTTTTAATGTTCACGAATTTTGACTATTAAGTATTAAAATCTCTGTGACACCAACAATGGTGTAATAAATTATCGTTTAGGGGAATATTGGCAGAGAACTAAGATTACATTTACAGTCCTGTAATTTGTTTACAATTTTTTTATAATTCAAGTTTTTAAAATCTGGTGTATTTAGCCTATTTTTGTTTTATTCTCCAAACCTTATAATGCAAATATTTTTATCTGGTGTACTCAGCCTATTTTTGTTTCGTTTTCTAATAATGCTATTTTAAGACTAGAACTACCGATGAACAAAGCATACTTATTTCTACCGAAAAAATCATAATGAAAGATATATAAAAAAATACGCAATGGGATGGAAACAAAGCTTTGTGTACATTTTTAACAGAAAATCACAGAAAATTGCTTCTGAGATGCCATAGTAAATTTATAAAACTGCTGTAAAAAATTACGAATGGGTCATTTTGACCACTTTGGTAGTTCTAGTGTTAAAGTAGTTCTTTAAATTAGTTTATTTTAATTAATAATTAACTATTTCGAATAATTTTGTTTTCATAATGCAAATATTTTTCGTCTTATCTTGCAAAACTTTGTAAAAACAAATAGAAGAATAAAAGAATAATTGGATTAAAAATAAAAATAGCCAAATATAGGTGTCAATATAACTCCAGATTAGTATAATTTTAGCAGTTAATGCTATTTATAAGATGTGCCAATTTTACCATGGTTGTGAGATAACATTGACAATTAATTAACATATATTAACCCTTTGCACTCGAACGTCTCCTCTCAGGGGACATCAGAGTTTTTTTTAACGATATTAATGATTACAGAGGATGGACTTGCGTCGACATAACTTTTTTAAAAAATGCATGTTTCCTTCAAGTTCTCTATTTCAAATGGCAAGAGACAGCAAATCAAAAAGTATCGCATATACCGAAATATGGAACGTTTTCCTATAAAAATGTCGCGAGATGGCTCCGAGTGCAAAGGGTTAACCTGTTAAGTGCGGAATTTAGTTTCCAAAGGCCAGCACAGGGTGCGGAGTTGAAATCAAGCGGTGACGTGTATACACGTCAAACGCAAGGTAAATGGTCCTACTATAAATTTTTACAAAAAATGAGGAATGATTATATTTTTATTAGTCAGAAAAATTTATTTTACATGACGTGTATACAATACACGTCAGGCCGAATCTTTTCTGCAGTGCGTTCGACGTGTATACGCGTCGTGTGAAATAAATTTTTCTGACTAATAAAAATATAATCATTCCTCATTTTCTGTAAAAATTTATAGTAGGACCATTTACGAACGCACTTAACAGGTTAAAGAAGTAGGAGCAAAATTTTACGCATTTTGCATGTACATATGTACAAATATAACGTAGTAATAGAATATTTAAACAACTGTAAACATTTTAATTTTTATGTTATACAGTAAAATGTTACAAAAACCTGCCAATGTTCCCTCAGTTTACAGTATTATTACAAAACGCAGAAATTTCCATTATAAAAATGGACACTACTTAACTCGACACAACTCTAACTTCATTTACACCTATATATAAAATATGATAATAATAATATATCGATAATTAAATTTTTACATATATAACTCGATTATTTTTTTTAATCATCGCGTTCATGTTTTCCGATATTTTTTACCATGTAAGTTCTACGTTACACTTTCCGTAACGTTTGTCGTTGGTTTACGCGATTAAAAATTTCAAACGATGATATTCGAGAGAAGTTTCTAACCTCTTTGAAATTTGTTGCTTGGTCTACGGTATCGAAGAGAAAGAAAGTTTTGGTACGAAAAGGTTTTTCAATTTCAAACTGAAGGGTCCTCTTTATTTTCCAAAACCCATCCACGGCTCCGCGCAACTTTTAATCGCTTAAAAATTAAAAGAAAATTACTTGCCAAGGGTTTGGCATCCTTGGAGGCCGGCATCCAATTCAATTTTCTAAGTATCTTAAAATACGCTTCGCGGGTGCTTCAAAAGTTGCAACGAACGAATATATTCTAGCGAGGGAAAAAGTTTGTCAATATAGGTACTAGACGTATCAAACTTTATGTTTAATGTAATGAAATTTCTATGAACTTCGACTTTTTTAAATCAACGGTTAGGAGCGGAATTTATGTGTTTACTAAATGAAAGGTCCACGGGAAAAAAGGGAGAAATGTCAAGTTCTAGCGTTTCTTCGAAAACGTATATTTATGTTTCAATATGTAATGTCACAGCTTCGTATTTTCTCAAATATCGAAGTAAAATGTTATTTTATTCTGTATCATTTTCACGTTTTACTTATAATTTTAGCATTCCCCTTTTTTTACATTATTTTTCTTTCAAGTTCTTTCTTCATGTTACTATATATAAAAATATAGTTCCAATGAAGTACAGAGCCCGATATCAGAGGGTTAATGGTACGAGGGCTTTGATAGGATTCATTGAAATTGGCGAAATTAGTTTAAATATGAAAATATTTGATGTTAGGAAATCTCGTTTCGTTTGGTGGAATTTTAATAGTAGATATTTAATATTTGTATATTTGAAATAATAGGTATAAAAATAGTTTTGCAGAATTGCCTGAATTTTACAAGGATTAAATAGCTTTGTAATAAAAATAGCTTTGCAAAATTACAAGAATTTTACAAGAATTAAATAGCTTTGCAAAATTACAAGAATTTTACGAAGATTAAATAGCTTTGCGAAATTGCAAGAATTTTACAAGAATTAAATAGCTTTTCAATAAAAATAGCTTTGTAAAATTACAAGAATTTTACAAGAATTTTACAAAGATTAAATAGCTTTGCGAAATTGCAAGAATTTTACAAGGATTAAATAGCTTTCCAATAAAAATAGCTTTGTAAAATTCCAAGAATTAACTAGCTTTGCAAAATTACAAGAATTTTACAAGAATTAAATAGCTTTGCAAAATTACAAAAATTTTACAAGAATTAAATAGCTTTGCAAAATTACAAAAATTTTAAAAGAATTAAATAGTTTTGCAAAATTACAAGAATTTTAAAAGAATTAAATAGCTTTGCAGAATTACATGAATTTTACAAAGTTCACCAGTGTATATGTCTCCATATGTTAAACAAAAACCAAGTTATTCAAAAGCAACGCATCCGAGAATTCGTCCGTGGAATCAAGAGTGTCGGGTGATGAATTGCAGACAGAAGAGGTAAGAAAAAAAAAAGAAAAAAAGAAAAGGAATTGAATACCTCTGAAGCTGTTTCCCCGGTTTAGCAAGATATCGACTTCGACCACGAACTCCTCGACAAGTTTCAGCGTTCAGTCGGATCGACGTCTCAATCTTATGCGCGCGGCGGTCGGTTGTTTGGCCCGGGGCTAGCACGTGGATGGGTTTAGAATGCAATTCTTTCGAAATTGATTTCGGGTTTCCGCGAGATTGCTTCGATTTAGAACGAATTGTCTTGGCCGCCTTAAGGTCGCGCGCTCGTGCGCCCTACACTTCCGACCAGCTTAGAAACGTAGAAAAGTTCCGGTGAACTCTCGGCGACTTTAAAACTCTGTGCAAGAACCCGGAGTATCCCGTTCGTCGAAGTGACATTTTGTTGTTTCCGTTTCCTTTTCTGTCTTCATCCTATCAAGAGCGAACGCGGAACGAGGAACGGAAAAGGAGCTTAAACCAATACACCATCTTGTCGCGGCGAGATTACGGTTAGAGTTCTAAGATCTTATTTCTGGGAAGTGTTAAATCGGATTTCTGCGGAGTTATACAGGATAAAAGTTGTATACAGTGTTTCTCGGTGTATTTTCAAAAGGAAACGAATTGTTTGCAGAGAAAACTGTTAAATAATGCGGTGATGCTTTTAGCGTGTATTACCGCTCAAAAGTTATTCGGATATTTGCCTGTGTTCGACGGAATGAAATTTAATTACAGAATCACTGATAAAAGGACCTGTAATTATTTTATTCTTTATTATTATTGCAGTTATGTGTAGTAGAATTTTTTTTTTTTTTTTTTTAAGCTTCTGAAAGCTTAGTTGAGGTTTGTTACAGCTGTATTTGAAATAGAAACATTAAATGCGACAAATCATAGTGTGAAACATTACAGAAATGAAATGTAACAGCTTAACTTGTGAGTAAATTTTGATTCGTTATTGAGGAACTGTACATTATATTTTAACAGAAGCAGGCTGGGATATTGGGTTCAGCAATTAATGTATCTACTTTTAAAGATAGTCAGGACTTGTGTTAACACTAGAACTACCGACGATTAAAATATACTTATTTCTACCGGAGAAATCAAAGTGGAAGGTATATAAAATAATATGTAATGCAATTAAAACAAACATTTATCTATATTTTTGACAGAAAATCACGGAAAATCTCTCCAAAGACTCCGCAGTTAATTTATAAAATTTCTCTGAAAAATTACAAATGGGTCACTTTGACCATTTTGGTAGTTCTAGTGTTAATATACCTGACCCTGTGAAAGTGTAGAGACTCTACTGCCACAGTTATGAACTGATAAATAAATAAAGCTATAAACATTGGCGTCCGTAGGGGTGAAATTTTGATTTGTTACTTTAAAATTTCTCTATTTTCAGTCGTTTCTCTGTAACTTCTTTTCTACAGTAACAATAATAATTTCTAAGCTATGAATCGGATAAAAAAGATTTTTTTAAACTCATAAAAGAACTACTGTAACTAACTCCAGAAAAGTCTCTCTACAGAAGAATATCTAGAAAAGTCTCCGTACAGAAGAATATCCAGAAAAGTTTCTCTACAGAAAAGTCTGAATAAACTAAACAACAAAATAAATATTAAATAAAACAATACTTGTTATCGTTAAAAAATGATTAAACATCGGAATCTAACACGATCAATCGCCGCAGAAAGCATACCCATTACAAACATTAGTTCCTCCCAAATCCCAGTCACGTAAAATATTTTCCGCCTGAACCAGCGTTCACTCCATCTCTTGAAACGCGACTTATGATTGTCGCTTAAACCGAAGCACGGCAGCAGCAGCTCGCACGTCGAGTTTCCATTTTTCTCTCCGAGTCTTTTGATTGTCGAGACACGCGGCATTCCGAACGCATTCGCCACAGAAATTCCGTTTCTGAAGGAGTGTTGACAGATAGCTTAGGTGACAGTTGGCACCTGTCAGCCCGCGGGAAGGGCTGCATAATGATTTCAAGTGCATGTACTCGTGCCGTACCTACGGCAAATGGTTGTCCACGCGTTTCACTTCACCGGCGCGCCGTGTCTTCATTGTTTATGCAGGCGGAACAAAGTGCATGGTCAACACTACGTTACGACGAAGAGAGTGTCTTAAGTGCATTCAAATTCCATTCTGAAGATGTTGCACTCATAAAGGTACGAGGAGAGAGCTGTTCCCTTGAAAATTCCCAGCCATTTTCGACCTTGTTTACCGATGCTCTTTGTTTGCCCCTGTTAAACGCTCCAACTCGAAAAGAAAATCAACGGATCAACGATAATACGCTTTAACTTTGCACGATCAGGCTCTTTGCAACTTTATTGGCTTTTTAACTTGTTGCTCTGGTGTCTTCGTATTTGTTCAACATTGTGTACTCCACTGGCGTCGCTATGGCGACATGCGTAAAATTTTCATAGTTTATAAAATTGTCTATAAATGTCGTATTATTTATTAACCCTCTATGGGACCGTGTGACTTAAAAGTTACAAACTGATGTATCTATATTTTCAAAAATTAATTTTCTTTAGTTATCACTGCACTGTTAATTTTTCGCCCAATCGAGTTTTTCTTCCGTTAAAAAATTTCCTGATTTGGAGAAAAATATAGCACAGTTACTGTCGACATGCAGATCTCCTTTTTCCAATTTTATTTTAACCCTCTATAACCCGAATTTTTATCTCCTTATCGGAGAAAAAATTACGATTGATTACAGTTTTTCACTTAGATTTGAAAATTCTTTACCTAATAATTGCTATAGATGGATCGTGGTGTCGCTGTGGTAATACAATAATGAAATTGAATAGAACAGTGAAAATTTTTTAAAATATAGATATATTAGTTTGTAACTTTTAAGTCACGCGGTCCCATAGAGGGTTAAATTTGATTAGTGCATTACTGTAGTGACACCACGATCCATCTACGGTAATTATTAGTTAAAACATTTTCAAATCAAAGTGAAAAACTGTAATCAATCGTAATTTTTTCTCCGATAAGCAGACAAAATTCGGGCTATAGAGGGTTAACATAAAATTGGAAAAAGGAGATTTGCACGTCGACAGTAACTGTGCTGTATTTTTTTCCAAATCAGGAAATTTTTTAACGAAAGAAAAACTCGATTGGATGAAAAATAACCCGAAGACTATAGCAAGGCTAAGATATTTAACTTATAATAGTTAACAGCGAAGACGGTTGTCAAGTATCGGATGCAAAAATTTAAAGAAAGAAATATTGAGTTTATTTTCGCTATTTATAATTTTCGTTTTTCAGATTGTCACAAATTACGGGTATTGCATAGCAAAATAAATGATTAGTAGCAAGGCAGTCGATAATTTTATTTCCAGTTTCGTCTTTGTCTTTAAAATTCCGTTATCTATTACTGGCAATAAAAAAGACACTAAAAGAATTAGTACAAGTTCTTTTTAAATGTAAAGATTATTTCATGACGAAACACGCGGAAGCTAAAACACGAATTGCCAGAGGAGCCCGTTGTCGGGAATATGTTCCCATAATCTTCCCATTTTTTTCTTTTTTTTTTCTCGTCCAGTGGTTCCTACTGCGAAATAAATGCCGCAGGATCGTAAAGCACTTTGCGAGTATGTTCGTTTAAAATTGCCAACTCCTACGAGCGAGATACCATTCAGAAAAATATACGAAGTACGCTTCGGATGATAAAAAGTATCAGTTTGGTAGATTATTACAGAGAAGCCCGAGGGAGAGCTTCAAATAGTCGGCTACATTATGGAAGAGAGAATGCAAGACGAGAAATAGCAGCGACAGCTTGGCATCGTTAGGCTGATGACAGGCTAATTAATATTTGAAATGAAGATCAATGGAGTCGTGGATAATCGAATGATATTACCATATAATACCGGTCGTCTCCGCGAGATAACTGAATAATGGTACGAGGTAAAGAAAAATGAATTTTTCGCTTTGAACGCGAACGTTACTCTACTTTTGAAAGTTTGTACGCAACGCGTATTTTACACGTGGATATCGTTTATAAATATGTTTGATATTTTCTTTCATTTAATGTTGAGGCGATTTTAAATGGAACCGATGTGGATATAAAAGTGAATAACTCTTTTAAAAATGATTAAAAGCGTTTGATTTCATTATATTTATAATGTTTGGTATGATAATAAAATTTGTATTAAAAGCAGCAAAATCTTGATGTTGAAATTAATTAAATTTTATCAATAGCTGTTATACAGACGGTTAAAAATTGTAAAAATCACAATTTTTCAGGACTGTTTGGCTTATAGCTGTAACAAATTTAAAGATTCCTACACGTTTCAATGCCTGTCGTTTGTTTCTGCATCTACAAAGCGTATTTTTAAAATATTTATTAGGGACTCGACTAAAAAAGTTGTGAAGAGTAATCTTTACTAATTTCTTCGCGATTCTGCGATCAATTACAATTTTTTAAAAATTTATTTTACACATCGTCTAGTAAACTAATCCTTCTAACTTCTCAAAACAATTCAAGTTGTTTGATGCAATTTAACAACAGTTATTCTATTTTATAGGGTGCACAATTTTAAATGTGATCGATGTAAACAATTTTCAACTATTCCATTCGGTAGAAAAATATTCATATTACCAGCCATATATTGCACATTCATAGAAATTTATCTATTTCTATTCATAGAAAACGTCAAATATATTCGCGACTCTTCGAGGATCATTTATTCAAAGATCGTAACGTTAACCCTCTATGAGACCCTGTGACTTAAAAGTTACGAACTGATGTATCTATATTTTAAAAAATTAATTTTCTTTATCACTGCACTATTAAATTTGATTACTGTGTTACTGTAGTAACACCACGATCCATCTACACTAATTATTAGTTAAAATATTTTCAAATCAAAGTGAAAAACTGCAGTCAATTGTAATTTTTGCCCATAGAGTGTTAATAGGCTCCCGGTTGTTAAAGTGTTAAAACATTTTCAAATCAAAGTGAGAAACTGTAATCAATCGTAATTTTTTCTCCGATAAGCAGACAAAAGTCGGGCTATAGAGGGTTAACTGAACAAACGAAAGATACAAATCGGCCAATTACCTGTGTAGAGCAGACCGAGGCAAATCAGATTATTTCTTTCGATAATGAAAAAATAATAGTCAAAATTTAGAAAGTTACCTATTTATCCTAAATTCCTAATTAATACCCATTTCATTTGAACGTTATGTGGGCGATAGGTAAGGCGCGCAAACGAATACTTGCGTGCGTCCGTAAGTACTGAGACCTTTATTCAAAATTGCTCTTTCGTGTCTTCTCGAATTCTAGCTACCAACTGCCTTTTTCAAACGTGCCGTTCTTGTCATTCCGCGTTGCATCGTCGCCCCATCCAACGTCTTCCCCTGACTTTTCGTACGATTTACGTTTTTCGACAAAGATCATCGCAGCGAAAGGGTTAAACATTGAGTTGAGCAGTGTTGGATGACTTAGGCTTGGAATGACTAGGCTTAGAATAGATAAGAACGCGCAGACCAGTCTTAGTCGCGGCAAACATTGGTCACGAGGACGAGTCAACGGTGCTAGTGGTCAGGGTCTGACTCAAGGATGGTTCAGCAAGAGGCTAAGGTCGTCCACTCTCCGCATATCCAACCCTGTACAAATTTGGCGAGCATTAGAATTCTGTCAAGAGTCCGAGCAGCGTCTTCCCCAGTCCATTGTTAACACACTGCGTACAGCACTCTGCTCGCTCAACGCGTTTCCAGGGCCCGAAATTTTATAAATTTATCATGGCATCTCAAAGTTATTTTTTCGCGATTTTTTGTTAAAAAAGTAGATAAACCTTTGTTTCCCTTGCATCGCGTATTTTTTTATACACCTTCCATTATAATTTTTTCGGTGGAAATAAGTATGCTTGAACCCTTTCGCTACGGCGGTTCAGTCCGCTGTAGCGCCGCCAATGAACTGGACCCTACGCCAAAAGTGTACACATCACGCATGGAAAACAATATACTCATAATTTCTACATAAAAGATATAAAATTATTTAATAGGTATGGAAAGATTCTAATTAACAATTGAACATAGTGAAGGAAGAGTATGTAGTGATTAATAATTTAACTCGGCGCTCGTTTCCGTTGGTCGCATCATGCATACCGCATATATCCGGCGTTCGTCTCCGCGGGATGCCGGAATATGTATCTGGCGTTAGCAGCGAAAGGGTTAATCGTCGGTAGTTCTAGCGTTAAGATCCTACCGAACGTTTTTCTTTCAACAAACTTTTTATTCAAAACCTACAAGCGTCCAATGATTTACGAACGGGAGTGTACGTACCGCCCAATCCAGATAACCGTATCATCGAGGAGTAAATTTGCAATAAAAAGTTATAGAAAAATTATAGATAGAGACCGATTTGAATTACCGTATGACATCCGCGCGAGATTTAGTGCTCAACCGATCTCCAGTCGGTGTTCTCCTCCGATACAAGTCGATAGGTACTCTGTTCGTCGTTGATAAATATCCTCGAAAGTTAGTTACTAAATATTCAAGGGACGCGACGCGGAAAGGCGATGGAAGCATAACGGCACGCAACGCGAGCAACGTTGCCTCCGGATATTCAGCGTCTATCCTAAGAATTTCGTGCATGTTTAGCCGGTTATTTCTACCATAAAAGGCAGCCTGGCAGTAACATGCGTTGTTGTTACAGTTGTGGTAGTAAGTTCCAGCAGTCGTTACTCCAACCTAGTAGCAGGTATATCAATATTTGGCAACAGTTGACGTGGCAGTACCTGTTCCCCGTCGTTGCTTCATTATTTGCTCTTGTTTCTGCCACAATTAGTAATGGGACGGTAGGTTGGCGGAGCTCGCGAGTTTCAACGCAAACAGTCCAGGGAACGTATTTAAGCCAGCTGAGTGTGTTTGGCCCACCGATGGGAATAGTTGAGACGCCAGTCTTACGACTCCTATTCTACGGTTAAACTTGAAGCTCATTTAGACAGTTTCTGCAGATGGGGAACACGGATCGTTGCTGTGATTTCGGATGGGTGATTTCTTGCAAACGTTGGAGAGATAATTACACGACGAGGTGCGTTATGAATTATATCGAATCGTGATGCACGAGATACTCGTTTCCTTTCCATTGAAATTAACACGTTGCACGCGGGAAACGTACTTTTACGTTTTTTGTAATCTGTCGCTGGAGCGCGGGTCAGGTAAAAGTACGTATTTGGTAGATTTGTGCTGGGTATCGTATAAATACTGTAGGGATTTTAGGTTGCAGACGGGTGTCTCCATAAATACATATTAATGGACACTGTCTTATGAACAATAACTATTTATCNGTAAGTTCCAGCAGTCGTTACTCCAACCTAGTAGCAGGTATATCAATATTTGGCAACAGTTGACGTGGCAGTACCTGTTCCCCGTCGTTGCTTCATTATTTGCTCTTGTTTCTGCCACAATTAGTAATGGGACGGTAGGTTGGCGGAGCTCGCGAGTTTCAACGCAAACAGTCCAGGGAACGTATTTAAGCCAGCTGAGTGTGTTTGGCTCACCGATGGGAATAGTTGAGACGCCAGTCTTACGACTCCTATTCTACGGTTAAACTTGAAGCTCATTTAGACAGTTTCTGCAGATGGGGAACACGGATCGTTGCTGTGATTTCGGATGGGTGATTTCTTGCAAACGTTGGAGAGATAATTACACGACGAGGTGCGTTATGAATTATATCGAATCGTGATGCACGAGATACTCGTTTCCTTTCCATTGAAATTAACACGTTGCACGCGGGAAACGTACTTTTACGTTTTTTGTAATCTGTCGCTGGAGCGCGGGTCAGGTAAAAGTACGTATTTGGTAGATTTGTGCTGGGTATCGTATAAATACTGTAGGGATTTTAGGTTGCAGACGGGTGTCTCCATAAATACATATTAATGGACACTGTCTTATGAACAATAACTATTTATCAACTAATAACTATGCTCAATAATACAATACTCGTTCTCTATTTCTCTTTACTCGACTCTCGACTCTGCTCGACTCAACTCTGACTCCACTCTGACTAACCTCCGACTAACCTCTCCACGCATTTTCTCCATTCATTTATTCCCTGATTCTCTCTTCTTCTATTTCTCAATCTCGTTCACTCTGCTCAGGCATTCCCAGAAACTCTTCGGTCACACGATATTCCCTGTCACTCGGTCCAAATACTCTTTTCTCGCACCTCTATCGCTCGGCCCAAACACTCGTCTCTCGCAATTCGATCACACTGTCCCAAACACTCTTTATTCACACCTCTATCACTCCAGATTAAACATTCACACCTCAGACTTACCATTCCCACAATACGATGGGCATTGTAAGTATGTATGGTGCTTTTTTTTTTAATGATCATAGAGCATATGTGTTAAAGGAAGGCGCCCATGTTTTGCATGTGTTTGTATAAACTCTATATTCCTAAAAGAAAAACTAAAATGACTTTTTCTCAGTGGCCTTCACTTTAGGGTATGACCATCAATTAGGGTTTGGGGATGCCTGCGAACATCCCAGGTACGAATGTACGTGCTGACTTGTTTCTTTTTTTTTTCCTTAGTTCTAACCGTGTGCCCGTCTTATACACATCTTCCTAAGACTATCTAAATATATACTTTTCTTCCACCGTGTCTTAAACATAATTATTTAAACACTCCTCCACGTAACCTCCTCACAGTATGATAGTTTTCGAGATACCATTTTTCTGCTGAAACTTCAAGCGCTCGTTTCACCTCCTAAACTTGCGATTGGGCAGCTATAAAAAAATACGTGTCCCTTATTTTCATCTGCTAAATGTGTTCACCAAGTTTCATCAAAATCGGAGACGGACAGTTCGATATTTATGTGTTAAATTATATAATTTAATATATCTGTATAGAATAAATACTATTTTTTCTAATTTATGCCTATGATTTTTAAATATGAAAAAATTGAATGACTACAGTTGTTGATATTATTCAATAGTCGAGCGACTGTAGTCGCCCATAGTATGCAAACAGAAAGTGTTACTGTTTCATTAACCCTTTCGCTGTGAAGGTCTTTGAAGAAAAACGCGGCCATAGTATAGGTGGCACGTGTTATATCGTCTCGTTATAACAATTCTTTGTGCTTTTATGTACTAAGTTATCTAATTTAACATATCTGTATAGAATAAATACTATTTTTTCCATTGTATGCATATAATTTCCAAATATGAATGCGATTCATCGAGCGATTACAGCTGTTGATATTATCGAATAATCGAGCAACTATAGTCGCCCGGAGTACCGAAAGGGTTAAGATAATCGGGTAACGAACTGATGAATTAAGATATTTTAGGATAATCGAGTAACGAACAGATGAATTAAGATATTTTAGGATGATCGAGTAACGAACTGATGAATTAAGATATCTTAGGATAATTATGTGGATCGTAATGTTTCAATCTTATAATGTTTTAATCTTATAAATTTTATATAAATTTGATACCATTTTTAGTATATTGACTGCTACGTTATTTTTGGTAAACCGGTTCCTGACGTCAATTTTAATTAAATTTTTTTTTAAATTAGATACGTCATACTCTATATTGACAGTTTCTCGACCGGAGGCGGAGTTCTACAATTACAAACCGAAATCGTTGAACGTGCATAACGCCAGATGATAGATCAAATCAAATTCTCGTGCAGCGGTGTGGCGAATCAAATGAAACAACTAAAAACTCGCGTGTAGAGAAACGTTAAAAGCACTGAGCCGCGTCTATGAAAAATTCGCTTTATTTGCCGCAAGGGATACAACGTAAAATTTTCTCCGATTTTCCTACAGATTAGTATTTAAATTAATTCGTGTTATATCGCGCTCGTTTCATCAATTTTATTCTAAAAAATTTCATCCTGCGCGCGTTTGTCGACATACATTTACGTGTAAATGGATTTTTATTTTTGTAATTTTTTTCACATATAAAATTATTCCTTCATCCAAGATCGTTATTTTTCCAATTTTGCTTTTCGATTTATAATTTTGATTCTAACTGTAAGACGATTATACATCTTCTAATTAAAAACTTTTTGATCAGAGATCGAATTCTGTAGATTCTTTTTAAAAGAAAACCGTTCGCTTACTTACTCTTCCTATTTAATTAATTGTTCTTAAACTTTAAATCTTCGAAGAATATAAATTAATGCCCGTATGGAATACGAACGAATCGCATAAGATATACGAAAGAATCAAGATTCTCAGGCTTGACCTATTTTTGCTATGATCCTTGTGCATTTTAGCTCTAAGTGTGCAGCAAGAAACTTTCACGAAATTACTTAAACAACTTTTAAATTGGCAGTTATACTAACTAAGAGATTCATTGAGATCTATGTATTTATTAAAATGACAAATGCAAGCGAACGCGTAAAAATAAAATCCAAGTTTCTAACATAAATTTTCGTACGATTTATTGTATTATTTTTGCTGACTCAGGTCCAGAATCAATCTTCCATTTTCATATAGATACTGTATTTTTTTTTTCTTTTTTACACGAATATTTTTTACACTCGTTCTTCAGGAACGTATTTATCATGGAAAAGGAAAATTAGGTGTATACACGTATATATACAAAGTGTCCTAAAAGGTCTGTAAGTCCCCTTAAGAAATGGTTCCTTAGATGATTTCAAGCAACTTTTTCCTTTGCGAAAATGTCAAGATCAGCTTCGTTAACGAGTTATTAACGAAAAACACTAACCAATCACAAAGTGAGTTAAGCGGCTGGCCGCCAGCGAGAGCGTTGGCTGTGTGCCGCGCTTATGCTTCGACGAGCAAGTCAGAATGTACCGAAGCAACTGTTGACATTGAGTATCGAATAAAAGTTACATCAACCAAATAAATAAATGATTATTTGTTGGATTATTGCCAATGTTAGTTAAATAAAAACTATTAGCTTAAGACAAAAATGAGTGTCACTGTTCTTAGGAATGTCTTTGAACAGACAAAATAATAGGACTGTCAGATGTGTCCTGTAGAAATTCGAAAGTCTGGGTGCTTGAAAATATAACCGTCTCCAGGCATAAGTGGACGACGGTTTTTCCCTTTTTGAGAACTCAAGTCAGTTCAGTTGAAACAGAGAGTTGAATGAATAAAGACGTTGCTGACTAAACCGTGAAATAAAGTAAAATAATTAACAAAGACTATCTTGTTTTATTTAACACGTTGACTGCCACGCGCGTTTACGGTAAAATCTGCTTCAGGCCACGCGTACCGCTGTACGAAGCGTATTCTTCGTTATATTAATTAATTTAGTTTACTTATTATATAATTAACTTATTTTAATTATATAATTAACTTAGTTTATATTAATTAATATTCAATAGTTTTGTTACTTCCTCAGCGAAATATCTTTTTAAATACATACGAATATTCGCAAGTAATCAAACAAGCGTCACCCCAATACGGGTGACGCGGCCCGATCAGAAACTTCACTGTCACCCGAATATGGGTGACGTGGCAGTCAACGTGTTAAACGTAACCAATATTCCAATATTATTCGTGTGGAACAAATAAACTGAGCTTCAACGCTCGTTCACAATTGCTTCGATACATCCTGACTTGTTCATCGAGGCACAAGCACGGCGCGGAGTCAACGCTCCTGCTGGCGGCCAGCCGTCTTACTCGCTCTGCGATTGGTCAGTGTTTTTCGTTAATAACTCGTTAACGACGCTAAATTTGACATTTTAGGAAAGGAAAAAGCTGCTTGAAATCATATCAGGAATCATACCTTGAAGGCATTTACAGACCTTTTGCGACACCCTGCATACTCCAACCATAACCTCAATCAACCCTTTGATCAATTCAAAAGCACAGCGCATTTCCACTACCGATGCATAAGAGTAGCTTTACGAGTCATTTCCTTCAAGGACCGTTCAGAATCGCGGCATTACGACATATTCTTCTTCGCTTGTATGTCTGAGCAATTTCACCGTTGCCATTTTCCACGGCAGTCGATTAATCTACCGTCGAGGGTGTTCCGGCGAAGGGGAAGCGGAACAGGAGCGGCGAGCAACCAATTTCACAGCGGAAAAAGTTTAATTACACCCAACGCTGGCGACATATTCCGGTGTAAACAGCTGTATACCGAACTACCAGAGAGAGCCCTACCAAAGACGGTCCGCGACTCTTGCCGAGCTGAATTTTTCTTCTGTCGAGACGCGATGTAACGCTTGCTTGATCACCGGATGCCGTTTCGTTATCGTTCCACCCCTTTCCTGGACGTTGCGCCTCTTTTTATCTTGTACACGCCGACCGGCGTTCACTAGGTGGAGTTTAAATTGGTCCGCTTTCTGCCGGCAATCAAAGTCTAATCAAACTTTAACGAGTATCACGAATGCTCCCTGGACGCTCGTCCGGCACGGGAATTCAACGGGGTTCGGTCTGCGACAGCATCGCTGGTAAGGGTTACGCCGGATTTACGGCTCTTTTAAAAATTTCAACGATCAGTCGATGCCATCGAATATGGACAGCCGTCGCGAAACGAAACGGCTGAATTAAATTTTACCAATCGGTTTGATTTCTCTCTGTTACCACTGATCGCCAGAGCTCCGATTAATCGCTGAAATACATCGAACTTTTCGCCACTGAATAGATTTAACTGGATGATCTTTATTGATATTTTCTTGATTTTGTGTTATTATTTTTTGGTAACGTATTTTTTTAAATAATATGTATGTATGTGTGTGTATGAGATGAGATTTTTAACCCTGTTTTCTACTGATTTACTACGTAAGAGGTAGCTCTTGTTAATTATGTGGATTACCATAATTTGAAAATTAATTGAATTAAATAAATATTATAAAAATGTTATAGAGGCTTCTTTTATTACTGCCTAATTTAAATGTGGCTTGTAATGGGAAGAAAGTTCCTCATCTCTGCACTATACGTTAGTAATCCTTTAAAATCTTCTTTTCTATATTTAAACAAATTTTAGACATATGAAATATATAATATTAAGATAATAAACGCAAAAATAAAATACTAAATAACTAAATATTAGTGCGTTATTGCGTTTATTGTTGAAATTTTTATTTTATCTATAAAATTTTCTTTTCCAAACTTTTAAATATTTTAGACTTATAAAATATACAATATTAAAACAATAAACGCAACAATAACGCACTGATATTTAGTTATTTAGTATTTTATTTTTGCGTTTATTGTTTCAATATTGTATATTTTCCAAGTCTAAAATATTTTACAATTCAAAAAAGAAAATTTTAAAGGGTTACCAATGTACAGTGTAAATGAGTAGAATAGCAGAGTTAAAAATCTAGCCTCATATATATATTAAATACGTTATAAAAAAATAATGACAGAAAACAAGTCCAACCACTTAAATCCATCCACTGACAAAAAGTTCGATATATTTCTGTGATTAATCGCAGCTCTGGCGATCATTGGTAACAAACAGAAATCAAATAATAATATTTAAACAAATATTTAGTTATTTAGTAATATAATATACTGAAAATTATACTATAATAATAAATTAAAAATTAAATACTAAACGTGATTAAAAAATACTTAAAAGCATAGTGTTTATGTAAAAACAAACTTCATTTCGGGTCATATAGACGCGAGGTGGAAAGCAAAATTAAGTTAGTTAAAAATATTTTTTAGACAGTATTGAAATAGCTTACAAGTTCAATAAAAGAGCTGAGATCGCTTTTTGTTTTTTTATACGAAACCAAATAATTTGTTTATATCTCATAATCTCGCACAGGATATTAACCATAAGACGAATTGAATCCGTACAAAGTGTGACATTTTTATTCGCATAATATAAAATTTACAGCAATGAAAGTAGCAGTTCTGTTTTTGATTTTATATTATACAGTAATTTTATCTGCGGGTTTATCTTTGAATTTAAATTTAAACTGAATATTCTCTTCGCGCAGCTTTAATTAAATTCATTTAATACGAAACCCTCTGTAGAACCGTATTTAAATGACTGATAAAATTAATTAAGTAAAATATCCATGACTGCGGTTGCATTAATTTTGCAAATAAAACGTGGCCATCCTACGTATATTAATATAATTTTTAATATTCGACCATTTACGGCTCTTTCATCAGTTTTCTATATATTAAAAAATATTTTCGTATAAGTTCAAAATACTTATTGCACCATCCTGATCAAAGCTTCAGTTACAATTAATCATAAAATCATATAAATGCATTTAAGAGGGTTATTGGAGAATTTAGAATAGTAGCTTCGACTCCTTTATTTGCATAAAATTAAACAATTTCTCAAATCTATATAGAAAACTTTAATTATTAAAAATTAAAAATTTTAGTACAATTTAGTTGTAATAATTAAACGCTTCCTGAAATTTAATACTATTTATCATCGTTTTCAATTTTTAATTCCAAATAAATGTAATAACGATTTTCATATATGATATTCCAAAGTGAAGTTATAAACGGTATAACAGTTCAAAGATTAAAAAATTTTAACGTCCATTTCATATTTTTTTATTCACCGAGGTACAAACCATAATTAATCATTAACTCTCTAGAGTGCCATGTGACTTCAGAGTTACATGCTCGTGTATTTATATTTAAAACAATTTATTTCATTTAGTTATCATTGTACTATTAAATTTTGTTTCTGTGTTAATGTAATGATACCACAGTACATCTGTAGAAATTATTATTTTAAAAATTTTGCGATCAAAGTAAAATATTGTAATCAATCGTAGTTCGTTTCTCTGATAAACAAACACAATTCTAACTATAGAGGGTTAAAATAAATAAATAAACCAATTTTTTTCATTTCATGTCTGTGTATTCAAATATTTAATATTACTTCCATATGCTATTGAATAATAAAAACTAAATGTTAAAAATTTTAATCGAGACGTTATATTTTTCCCAATTACAAATCGATGAATTCTTTCAATTATGTACACGAACCGCTTCTAAAAATTATACAACAAATAGTCACATCAGAGACACAAACTCATTGTCAGTTTCATTCAATATGCCGAATAACTTTTTTTTCTTTTTGCTTAGGAACATAATACTACTTACGGTAACGTAGATATTCCCTTTTATGCAATTAAATTCTGCAACACTGGCCTCGCCGAATTAAACGCAGTTAGAGGGGAAATGTAAATATAACGGGCGGCGTCGAAAAAGAGCGCCTCTGCACCGCCATTTCTGCGTTATTTAATTCAATTCCCTGGTTCGTTGCCGCTATACGCGCAGTGCAATATCACCCATGTTGGTTCGCTTCGTGCAATTTCAAATAATCATAATTTTATGCTTTCTTTCTTGTATCAGTGTTACGATACCGCGAATCGAGCATTCTAAATTCTTTCCTATCGTCTTGGAATTGCAACACACGAGTTAGTCCCCACGCTACGTGTTTCAATTTCGATCATTGTTTGGTAAATTACATTGCGGACGGACGACTAAATTTCTCGTATTTTATATTTTATATCTTGAAAAGGTAAAAATGGTAATCGACGGTGTATGAAAGATTACTTTTGAAAATAATCTTAACTCAAACTTTTTAATAACAGAAAGATCTCTGCAAACACCACGAATGTGAAAACATAAAATATTATGTATCCATTACTTATTAACCCTCTATGGGATTTAAAAGTTAGAAACTGATGTATCAATACGTATAAAATATGTATAAAAATAGTGCAAAATGAATCCTACATAAAATAATAATATATTGTAAAACATAAAATATTATGTATCCATTACTTATTAACCTTCTATGGCGCCATGTGAGTTCAGAGTTACATACTGATGTATCTATATTTTAAAAAATTAATTTTCTTTAGTTATCGCTGTACTATTAAATTTGATTACTGTATCACTGTAGCGACACCACGATCCATCTACGGTAATTATTAGCTAAAACATTTTCAAATCAAAGTGAAAAACTGACGGCGCGAGAAGGATGGAGATCGTATCGCGTGAAGAAGGCGCGAGAGCCTTTGTAGCTGGTCGGTTTGATGTTGACTGTAATTTTGTTGCGAAAAAAACGTGTGTTTTCATTGTAGGAGGTATAATTTAAGGCTACGAAACGATTTTGAAAGTGAAAATTTGTTTTATTTGCTTGTAACTGGAATTTTGTTCGTTTCGTGGAATAAATTTGCAATTGATCACGGTTTCTTACTTTGATTTAACCCTCTATGGCTTTGCGTGACTTAAAAGTTACAAATTAATGTATCTATATTTTAAAAAATTTGTTTCATCTAATTGTGACTGTTCTATTAAATTTGATTAGTGTATCATCGTAGCGACACCACGATCCATCTGTAGCAATTATTAGTTTAAAAATTATCAAATCAAAGTGAAAAACTGTAATCAGCCGTAATTTTTTCTCTAATAAGCAGACAAAATTCGGGCCATAGAGGGTTAATAAAACAAAAGAAACTTTCGGGACAACCTAATACGTCGTTTGAACAAAAATAAAAATTGTGTTTCATCGATTTTATAATAGAATCAGATCCAAATAAAACAATGATTTATTTTTTAATTCTTCTAAAAGTTAAAGAATTAGTTAAAGAATATGTCTGAAGACTTTTCTTTGAAAAAAATCCAGCAGTTTTAATTCAGCACTACCCGGTTCGCGAAAGGTTAAGAACGAAAAATTGAATTGTTGATTTAACGAGGAATTTACAAAAAACATGCACGACAACGAGTCCTTCTTTCACACGAAAATATCGTTGTTGCTCGGCCATGTTCTCTATAATCACTTCGTTTACAAGGTTGCTCTACTATGCTACTAATTATTTCCCTAAATCGTGACGCTGTTTCTCGGTGTAAAGTGTCTGTTTCAACTGTTATGCGACCGAGCATGGTTTTCATGGAACAGCAAGAAATTCATGTTTTCCACAGTTTTGTTTTTTTCTATATTCCGTCTTTTCCTTTTGTCACTTGTTTTCCTTTGTTTTTTCTTTTTTTTTTTCTTTTTTTTTGTTTCAACGAGCATTAAAACGGAAATGCAACCGGAAAGAGCGCGCTATTCAGGACGTAAACGGTTTCCGCGCTTGAAATTTAAACGTCCGTTCTGGCGCATAAATTCGAGCAGCCAGCATTAGTCAAATTCTCGAGTCGCTTCTTGGATTCAACTTCCGAACGGACGAAACGTACTCCGTTAATTGAACTGTTGCGGCGAGACGTTCTGAATACAGTATTGGGTAATTATTTACTGTAGGGAACGTTTCACCGATTTTGATGGTTTTAACATTAGGTAATACATTCGTAATTTTTTACGGAAATTTTATAAATTAATTACGAAAATTCTATAAATTAATTCCAGAAATCTTATAAATTAACTACGGTGCCTTTGGAGAGATTTTCCGTGATTTTAAAAGTATAGATACACCTTTGTCTCGATTGCATTACATATTATTTTATATATTTTCCACTTTGATTTCTTCGACAGAAGAAAGTATACTTTAATCGTGTTAAAATATGTTGTCAAGATCAACGTTTTGAATCATTTTTTTCTACACATGTACACTATAGCTTAAAAGTATCCGGACACTCGCTTATATTTGACAGAATGTAATTTATAATTTTGTTATTTAATTGTTATTGTTACAGCTATCTGTAGCAGAATATTATGATATAATAAAATTATTGAGCTAGCGTGAAAAGTAGGGTGAAAAGTTTTTAAAGGAATTCATTTTTTTAAAAACGTTTTTAAAAAAATTAATATTAGTATTAGTATTAGAAATTTAAAAAAGTTTTTAAACGAATTAATTTTTTTAAAAACTTTTTACACAGTTAAATTTATTTCTTTTATTCGGAGATATCAATACCGACCGGTCTCTCCCGTTGGTCCAACTATCCCAACGAGCCCAACTTACCCTACGTCTCTTAAAAAATTTCATAAACTTCGAAAATGATTTCTATACAACCAAATCGGACAAATTTACTAACCTTTTCCTTTATCGAGCCAAGACAACCAAACTGTTTTCCCTTCGTGACATTAGCGAACCACCGATGCCTTTGAAAAGTTCCCAATTAATGGCTAACGAATAATCCGTTCGCCTGACAGCGAGCAAACACGCCACGCAACGAAACCAAACAGCCTTATTAATACTCGTCGAGCAAACATTTTCGCGCAAACACCAATTAGCAGGTACGATACTATCGGTGCCGTACGGAAAAATCGGCGCGGCAAAAGCAAGCGACGCCGCGCGCGAAACGGACACCGGCCCGTTTAATAATTTACAACGCTTACGCTCGCCGGAGCAAAATTTACAACGCGCGACATCGGCGGGACTAGCTTTAGCCCGATTAAAGCCCAAAGCGACGGCGGTTCCTAACGGCTGATTTACGATTCAACCCCTACAGCGACGCGTGCACACGCTTCCACGCCTCTGCACGCACGCACCACGTGTTCGGATGGTGAAAGTCTGACGCAGAGAACGAATTGGATGCCGAGCGAGTTCTACGCAGGAATCTTTGTTGTTTCGTTGTATAGAAATATTTATTTTTATTTCTACAATTATTAACACTTTACCAACCGGGAGCTTATTAACCCTCCATGGCTTTGTGTTACTTAAAAGTTAGAAATGAATGTATCTATATTTGAAAAAATTTGTTTTATCTAATTGTCACTGTTCTGTTAAATTTGATTACTGTATTACTGTAGCGACACCGCGATCCATTTACAGTAATTATTAGTTAAAACATTTTCAAATCAAAGTGAAAAACTGTAATCAATCGTAATTTTTTCTCTGATAAGCAGACAAAATTCGGGCTATAGAGGGTTAATCGGCTTTTCGTTGATTGTTTCATCAGTCAACGTTTATCTACCGCTTGCTGCTTAATACTAACATTGTGAAAATAAAAAATTTTATCAAATTTAATTAGCCTACAATAAAAGAAACGATATACTAAGGACTTTCATGAATTTCAATTTAAAAACAGAGTTGCAGGAATAAGCGCTTATATTTCCACACGATAGCCAAAACCGAGCCGGTGTTAGCTATGTATCCGCGCACAAATGAACCGGTCGGTAAAGTGTTAAGCTCGAATTCCTGATACTTGTACTTAACACATTCGCGATCTTTGAAAATTTTCATAGACTCCCATAAACGGTCTTTGAAACCGTTAACAACAATATTGTCAAGGATGATCTGTGTACTTGTGTATAGAGTTGGAGAATCTTCGTTGCTGATTGTAGAGATTGTAAAGAATCGTAGAGATTTTCTATTCGTCTATTAACACGTTGACTGCCACAGTGGTCATATGTGACCGGAGATTGTTTCTCGTGTAGCGCCACGGTGGTATCGGTGACCAGAGTGTTTCAAATATTTATAATTGTAAAAATTAACCCTCTTTGGGACGGTGTGACTCAAAAGTTACAAACTGATGTATCTATACTTTTAAAAAATTAATTTTGTTTAGGTATCACTGCACTATTATATTTGATTACTGTATTACTGCAGTGACACCACGCTCCATTTACAGTAATTATTAGTTAAAACATTTTTAAATCAAAGTGAAAAACTGTAATCAATCGTAATTTTTTCTCTGATAAGCAGACAAAATTTGGGCTATAGAGGGTTAAACGAAGATTGATGGTGAATGAATTTTGAACATCATCATCGCTATTAGAGAGTACTTTGAAATAAAGTGTGCACTATTCAATGATTATAAATTTTTATTAGAAGATCAAAAACGAGAGATTCATTTTTGTCGAATCTTCTATCTACCGGTGTTGCGTCACTGAGCCATGGCGTCTCTGAACCATGGCGTCTTCTGAGCCATGGCGTCTTTTGAGCCATGTCGTACTGATCAAAACATGTGATTTCGGCGTGGCGGTCAACGCGTTAATTTTTCAATCCTTCTTTCAATTAATTACTTAATTCTCAAGTTTTTTTAAAATACTCGCGTTATTCCTGAAACGACCTGATAAATCGTTGAGTTCCTTTGAAGAAATGATAGTCACTTTTTAGTATAAAAAAGAAGAACTCTGTCTAAAATATAATTGTACTGATTACCGTATCGTTACAGAATAATTTCGACTCGAAACAGTTGTTCGAACAACTACATGGTTCAGACACGATCACGTGGAATGATTAGAATAGGACACTGTGTACATGTACTGCGGTTGAACCGTAATAGCGACGTAATTGACAAACCTTCGTTAATTATCGTCCTGCTTATTAAGCTGACCTACCCCAGAACTGGTACGAGTGGGGGTAATGATGCGGTTGAAAATACGAGATTGTGTTAGGGGTATGTAACGTGGAAATTTCATATACAGTTATAGGTAATTCAGAAGTATTTCGTTGCTTGCATGTTAATTACATTTTGGGAATGACGCTTAACGCTAGAACTAGTCAAAATGACTGGTTCGTAATTTCTTATAGAAATTTTAGAAATTTATAATAACGAATTTTTGGGGATTTTCCATAATTTTTTGTGAAAAATATGTACAAAGAATCGTCACCCTTATTATAGATAATTTTTCAAATACCTATCATTTTGATTTCTTTGGTACAAATACGTCTACCTTAATCGCTGGTAGTTCCACTGTTAAACTTAAATAGCGATAGATTTTTATTTTAAGAACAGTATTTAACGGAAGCGAAAAAGAAAGAAAAAGAAATCGATACGAACCGGATGGCATATTGTTATCTCTTTCTATTCAAATTATTGGTAATGTTAATATAGGATGCTTTGGCGTTCTTTTTCCATCAAAGATATTTCCGCGTCGCGTAGCAATGAGAGCGTGTTAAATATATAAAATGCATACGTAAATGACCATATTTGAACCTAACATTATTATTTTGGAACCATTGGAAATCATTTTTTCCGTCGCTCAATTTCATATCGTTCATATCTACTGAATATTACTATTTTCTTTATCTTTTTTACAAAAAGTGTGAACATAATACGGTTATGATATATTTATAGAATAATTAAATAACCGATTTTGTTGTGCTAAGCTAAAATTAATCATATACATCACAGAGCAAGTAAAGCGGCTGACCAACAGCAGAAGCATTGACTCTGTACCGCGCTTATGCTTCGACGAGCAAGTCAGAATGTATCGAAACAACTGTTGCCGAGTATTGAATAAAAGTTATATCAAATAAATAAACAAATTATTATTCGTGCAGAACGAATAAACTGAGTTTCAACGCTCGGTCACAATTGCTTCGATACATCCTGACTTGTTCGTCGTGGCACAAGCACAGTGCGAAATCAATGCTCCTACTGGCGGCCAACCGTCTTACTCGCTCTGCGATTGGTCAGTGTTTTTCGTTAATAACTCGTCAACGAAACTAAATTTGACATTTTCGCAAAGAAAAAAGCTGCTTGAAATCATCTCAGGAACCATCTCTTAAAGCGACTTTGTATACATACGTGTATACACCCAATTTTGCTTTTCCACGATAAATACACTTCTGAGTGCAAAAAATATTCGTGTAAAAAGAAAAAAAAACCATATCTATATGAAAATGGAAGATCGATTCTGGACCTAACTCAGCAAAAATAATACAATAAATCATACAAAATAGTATGTTAGAATCTTGGATATTATTTTTCTGCGTTTACTTGCATTTATTATTTCAATAAATACATAGTTCTCGATAAAACTCTTAATTAGTCTAACTGCCAATTTAAAAGATGTTTAAGACTGAAATTTCATGAAAGTTTCTTCATCTTAGAAATCACCCCTTAACCTGTTAAGTGCGGAATTTAGTTTCCAAAGGCCAGCACAGGGTGCGGAGTTAAAATCAAGCGATGACATGTATACACGTCAAACGCAAGGTAAATGGTCCTACTATAAATTTTTACAACAAATGAGGAATGATTATATTTTTATTAGTCAGAAAAACTTATTTTACACGACGTGTATACACGTCTAACGCACTGCAGAAGAGATTCGGCCTGACGTGTATACGCGTCGAACGCACTTAACAGGTTAAGGAGACTTACAGACCTTCTGGTACACCCTATATATATTATATCATACGATTGAATTACTTAATTAATCGAATTAATTCAGTTAGTAAAACAATTGAATTAATGCAACTTGTTAAAATACGCGTCGTTTAACTAGAGAAGAACATGGATGACTTCGGCCATCGAATTGCCCGACATCTATGTGCACACTTTATCACAAATTTTTTTTTTTAGTTCTTCCTGTTCTTGAGACACGCTCGTTGAGAAAGCACGTGTTAAATAATGGCTCTTATTCTAATTCTCAATTCTATTCTTTCTGTTATTCATTTGTGTTACTAGAGTAACGTAATTCTTTATATTGTAATAAAAGGAATGTTATTGTCCAAATATATAATTGTTCATTTCGTCTGACCACGTGGACGCGCAACCTATTAATTTCCCAAAACACAACTGAATTACTTATTTAAATTTCTTCGTTCCCAAACTTATTGACGGTACCGTACTCACGATTGACACTAAAAATTTCGGCTCTACCTGTAATTATTGTCTCAATACGCCCAAGAAGTTAAATACGAAACAGAGTATCGAGCAGTGAAACGATCAAAACGTAACCAGTCGTCGTGTATCGCGAAATGGCGAACAATGCCGATGGAACAATAAATTTAGCAGCGTTGCCCGACAAAATCGGAACGACGGTGCCGCGAACGCTCTCTAGCGATGGGTAGAAATAGGGGAGACGGTTAAGGGCGGGTGTGGGTGCATCGATGGGTAAAAATATACTTGCCGCAATAACCGGGAAGCAGGGGACAAAACAGAGGAAGGCAGAGCAGATAGGTAGCCCGATGGAAGTTCCGGTTGATCGAGCATTTTGCATTGCTGCCATGACAGGGAACACGGACGCCTCGATGCTGAGCCCGTTGCTGTTGGGCCTGGCAGCAACAGCGACCCTTTTGGCCCTGGCCGTAGCTGGAATCCTGACGGCGCTCTACCGGAAGCACTCGAACGGCCGGCCCGGAAGTCCAAAGCACGCTCCCATCGTGTGCGAGCCACCTAATGCAGGTGCAACTACTCCGGTACACCCCCAGACCAAGCAGGCGGTCGATGACATCGATCCGGACATCATACCCAACGAGTATGGTGAGTCTACGGGTTTCCGATTGTTCGAAACGTGCGCCAAATTACGGCCTACGTGCACACAAGGCGGTTGTAGAATCGTATACATATATGCGTACAGACTACCGTCTATCGGTATTTCACTAGTTTCAGTTTATTTAACGTTGGAACTACCGTACCGGTCAAAATCACTGGTACGTAATTTCTCGTAGAAATTTTATAAATTTACAGTGGCGCATTTTTAGGGATTTTCTATAATTTTTTGCAAAAAATATGCACGAAGAATATGTTACCTTTATTATGAGGATTTTTTCAAATACTTATCTTAATCGCTTTGCTACGAATAAATCTATTTTAATCGTCGGTAGTTCTAGCGTTAAAATGTATCGCGTACAGTTGCTGAGAAAATCGAGCGTACGATTACGGTGGTCATGAAAATCGACGGGATATTAACCCTTTGCACTCGAGAGACACATTTTGGCGATACTTGTCCCGAGGAACAGAGAATGAATTTTGACGAGTGCTTTCTAAAATATTGCACGAACCTAAGTTATCAAGCTTAAGATTCAGTATTAACACTTTGTTGACCGGGAATTTTACAGAGAAACTATGTCATGTCACCGGCTATTATTTTGTAATTGAATATGGAAGTAAAACATTCTAAATAAACTCCAATAAATTTTATTATGATTGCTGAAGAAAGCATTTATTTTGGAGAATTTGGAAACCTGATTTTTATTATCAACGTAATTTGTGATATTAGGTTTTTTTATTGTGTAATATCTTGTTTGAATAGCCGTTTTATCGTTTAGGTTCGAAATGACGAGTTAACTCGTCACCGGTCAGCAAAGTGTTAAGTCTTGTATAATATAAAGATACACGAAAAATTGAAATAAAATAATTATATCATACGCGATTCGAGTCGCTGCATTGATCCAAGTGGTGTGTGAGAGTCACCTCTCGAGTGCAAAGGGTTAAATTATGTGTTTCTTTTATATTTGAACAGTATTACTGATATTTCAAATTTTTTTTCCTAAATAATTGTGAAACTACAACCTTTTAAATTATTTCGTGTATTAGGTACCGAAAGTAGATGCGGTTTTTATTTTTTATGAAAGATAAATTCAAATTGAATTTCTTCTAATATTTCGCAGAAATAGTATATTAGGTACTGGAGAAAATTCGTGCGGTTTTTTATACAGAGATAATAAATTCTAATTTAATTTCTTGTAGTATTTTGCAGAAATGATATAATAATGATGGTATCGTTAAAAGATTTTGTCTATCTAGTTGGCGTACATTATTTTAATTCTTCATTTGTTTTACTGTTCCGTTATCTATCCGAAGTTAAAGATTCATGCTCTCGTATTTTATGAATTTAACTTTGGAAATGTAGCAAGAAATACAATAGAACGTATTTGTAGTGTTTATAGAGATCTTTCTGTTATTAAAAAGAGAGCATGAAAAACCGGTTTGAGTTTATTTCAAGCTTGTAAAAATTCAAAACGATAACGGGATCAGAACAGCAATTTATTTTTCGCAATCAGAACACGAGATTTTTATACCAATGGAATGTATAAATTAAAAAAATATTGGAGAAGAGCTACAGAAATGAATAATGATTACTGTATTAAATAAAATTACATTTCAGGGAAGTTCGGAATTCTTGAATTTTGTAGCATAAATCCGCACGAACTTTCTCCGACACCTAATAATAATGATGGTATCCTCGACGTAACCATGAGACATGTAAGGAAAAAGAAAATGAAAAATTGTGTTCCACAGATTTTCTTCTTTCTTTATTCTTGAAAGAAATATTACCAAGAGTTAACACGCGACGATTTTGATAAAATTTTTATATGACATAAATTTCGAAAAAATATTAAACGCGTATTTTTTTATATCGACTATCGTTCATTACCTGCATTCTGTGTATTTTTATAATTTCAGATTTTCCATAAATGCATAAAAATCCACGGTCTACTAATCACCCAGCCGTAGATGTAACGTAAAGTCACAAAATAAAATTTAAATTCTAATTTACTTTTCAAAAACGTGTTCTCTCTCCTATAGTTTCGTCGCTCCATTTTTTCTTACAAATTCTTCAGTTCTGAATAATGTCTACATCAATCAAAGTTATCAGAGTTATTACAAACAAATTGTATGTGTTTATCAGAGAACCTCAATTACACTTTGGCAATTCTACAAAATTATCCGATTATACCGTGATATATATTAAAATCATAGGTATCTTGTAATTTTGGCTCGGTACATGTACGTTACAACGCGCGCTCGCACGAGCGTGCCTGTAGCGTGATGCAACTAATACCATCGCGTTCCATCGCGATACAGAGCTTGGCCGAGCACCGACACGCGACATTCTAATGTTTTTGGTTCGTTATTTACGACTTTATTGGTTATTTAATTGTACCTCCTCGCGTCGATCGGCGGTTGTGATTCGCGTAAATAGAACATTCGCAAACCGATTACTAAGCCGCTTGCGTGCGTAAGCGCGTGCCTCCGAAGCGTGCGATTCCTTGAATTATCGACGTGGTCCGTTCTATTTTTATCTTAATTAGTTTCGATTTTAATCAGTAAATGTAGGAATTAGTAAATGTTTTTAGGCGCACTGGACTAAGGACTTTACGCATTTATGAAAAATTTGATGGCGCAAAAATTTTATCGCAACGTCCACTTTTTTTATGAGAGAAACGTGTTTTCGTTGGCCCATGGGAAAGAAATGCAAACATTTTTCTTTCAAACTTCGAATCGAAATAAATTTTACAGCACGATGATACGGCACACGTTCTGTAAGTACGTAAGACTCGATCTACTCTTCGGACAGAGAGAAGAAACACACATGCAAGAGTAATTAGTGGCATCTTTTTTTAGGCGGGAACTACAACACGTAAAATGGTGATTAAATTTAAAAAAAGCGAGAAACGTGGTTGCTGTACCAAGAAAATCGACACGAGAACGGATACACGAAAATATACACGTAAAAGTACAGGAACTGTTGAAAGGAAATAGTTGTATCTATTGCTGCTATTCGAGTTGGTGCATCGATCCAAATCGCGACTAAGAATCGTTCCTCGAGTGCAAAGTGTTAAAATAGTCGGATAAAGTATTTTTTAAACACGCTTGAATAGCAGTATATATTTGATTAAACATTCAATAGTTGAATGAAAAATAGTATCGTTCAAGTAAATGATCGTTTGCGTTTAATTTGATTATCAGTTTCGATTCTTATCCTCGAAAATTTATTAGGACACTTTAGATAAATGTATTGGGTTGTCCGGAAAGTTCGTGCCCATTTTCGGTAGGTGCCATTAAAACAGGTCTAAATATGTCGGAATGATTTAAAATAAATGACACGCGTACATATTCTAAAGAACGACGCTTCAGACATCTTTAGATAAAAGTTTAGTTAGGATATATTCATTTTCGTTAGTTTTGAAGTTGAACAGTTGAACTACCGACGATTAAAATAGACTTATTTGTAGCAAAGAAATCGAAATGATAAGTATTTTGAAAAAATACTTATATCAGGGGTAATAATTCTTTGTGCATATTTCGTTTAAAAAATTATAGAAAATCCCTAAAAATGTGCTACTGTAAATTTATAAAATTTCTGTGACAAATTATGAACCAGTCATTTTGACTGGCAGGGTAGTTCTAGTGTTAAATATGGAAAAGTTTTACGCCGAAAAACCTAAGAAGTTTTGGAAGGATAGGATATTCGAGTTACGTGAGAGATGGAGAAAGATTATAGAACAAAATGGAACATATATGATTTAATAAATGTACAAGGAAATTTAAATGTGTTGTGTTTGAATGTTCTTTAAAAATCGGCACGAACTTTCCGGACAACCCGATTTCACAGTATATCGATGAATTCTTCGATGGAAACCTAGTTGCTTTAACACGTTGACTGCCACGTAATTTTATAAGAAAATCTCCGCCAGGCCACGCGGGCTTATCGTTTGTTTCTAATTGTAGCGTGAT
>SMSQ01021785.1:928-11205 GCA_019453375.1 Ctenoplectra terminalis | reverse complement strand
TTTCTCCATGACGGATATAGTCGTCAAACACAGCTGACTGGTTAATACGTATTAAACGTTCGGAGTTTACTATTATTGTCGATATTCTGATTTCCTGAAGTAGATATTAAGAGTCTGTAACACAGTTTATATTTGGTTGGGATATAATTGTGTTTTATTTACACCGATTTGTTTTAAGTTTATTATTTTTATTTATTTGTTACAAATAATTTGCCACAGCGTTTATCGACGAAGCCAAAGGATTCTTAAGAAGATTGGTAAGGTTGAATTTATTTGATCGAAGATGGATATATTGTATGCATTTTTATTAATTTCTTTTACCAATAATTTATTTATTAAATATATTTATTAATGTTTTTTACTAATAATATCGTAATATAATTGAATTAGTAACTTCACAGTTTGTCTAAAAATATTCAAGTGAAACGGGAAAAAATTCAACGTGTCGATTCTTCGTTTAACAAATATTAAATAGTTTATTTTTCTGTTAATAATTTAAAGTCTTTAGATATTTTTTCTAATATTATACGCGTTAACGAAAGATCGGTATGGCGCATATTTTTTTGCTAGTCGGTCGTGGATATTCTTGCAGAGTCAATTATTAGATTCCAATAGCTTCACTGATTTCACAAAGCGACGAGAACTGTAAACATAAACAGCCTTCGACGCGAGACCATACCTGTTTACAATACGAACTTCGACTTTCGCGAGCATTTTCGTGTGTTTATCGAACGCGTGCTAGTTTACACTTTGAAAAACACCAACAGATTAACTCTTTGACAACAAATACAACAGAATTCTCGTACTTCTCCAAAACAGATATATTACGAACAATTACTTACAATATTCACAAAATACAATAATATTTTATTTGTAACATTTAATTCGAACTTTATTTTTTATGATATTGAAATAAATTTGTCAATGAAAAATAAATAACAATAAAAGCAGTATTTTTTTTTTTTTTTACAAATGCACAATAGATAAATATTAAAAGATAATTTTGATAAATAATAAAAGAGAATATTCCGAGTTATTCGCACAAGCGCGGTACAGAGACAACGCTCTCGCTGATCGCCGGCCGCCTTTCTTGCTCTGTGATTGGTCGGTGTTTTTCGATAATAACTCATTAACAAAGCCGAATTTGATATTTTCGCAAAGGAAAAAGTTGCTTGAAATTATCTCAGGAATCATCTTTCAAATGGGCTTACAGACCTTTTAGGACAGTCTGTACAGGTAGGACATAAACGAAACTCCCTACATTTTCTCGTTTACCGCTTGGTAAGCAATACTTAAATCGAGGTAAATACACAGTTTGTATCTTGTTTTTATGTATCTATCGTTAGACAGGCTCTTATTAAGTTAAGATACAGTACCACTCAAAACTTTGGGTAAAACAGATTTCTGTTTTATACTCAAATAAAAATAACGAAGTCTGACGACTGATCGGAGTGCGATTCTTATATTCTATCAATTATTTCATCACTTTTTTTTTGTTACATATGTGAAGTAGGAAAAACGATGCTTTAATAATTAAGAAATACGACAAAATTAAGAATACCTTTCCACTAACGCGTATACCCAAACCTAACCCAAACTTTTTATCGATGATATATCTTTCTTTGTTTTTAAAATCAAAAACAACGCAGACAAACATGATCGCAGCGAGATCGCGCGGACAAAAGTCGTTCGTCTGCATCAGGCCTAAGACGTGCCAACGTACACAAACGTCATCTTTACCCAACTCAAGAAACCAAATGACACATGTTAAGGACAGCTAACGACTTAATTTATGATACGGACGAACCCTAGCTATTTTTGAGAACGGTCATTTTCACATCTGGCATGTTATTAGTTTACGACCTGGAAACTGGCGAATATTTCGGTGTTTGTCGATTTCTGCTCAATAGCAAAGTGCCGTATCCTAAATCTTCACCAAGAACTGACGCACGTGTACCTCAGCTGCTACCTTCTGACACCGTCACATCTGCACCTACCTGACTTAGGACTGACGCACGAACTCTGAGGGCGTGACATTGACCACCTCTCTTGACACCAGAATTTTTAACCGATTGGACATAGCATGCTTCCCACCCTCTTGGCGACGACACGCCTAACAAGGGTGTTTAGTATTTAAGAAATGTCACTGTTAAGAACCATTAGAGCTGTATTAGAATTGAACAAAAACCATTCAGAATTGAACGAGAATTGTTAGAATCGTGAGAATTGTCAAAGTATTGAACTGGAGATGAGATGAGATAACATGGAACATTAAACATTGAAGTAGAACTAGAACTAGAACTTGTGAACTATTGAACTGTGGAACTTGTACTATCTGAACCAAATATATCAATTATATTATTATTATAAACGTGTTGGCATCCTTGATGCTAAACAATCGACTCCACGAAAACTGTGGGAGTCAACAACACACATGCGTGTCATCCGTTGCGAATGTGTTAAAGTAACGTTAAATTGAGCAGTAAATTACCAAGCGCTTTTCCCCGTTTGTGAATTGCACATGTACCGTAGCCAAATTGTTGTCAGTTCGCATTTAGCGCATTGAAGACCTATTTCTTAATGGACTGTATTATTCGACTGAATGTGGTTCAGCGGTATGCGACCGTGCAGACGCATATCGAGGTCAGTTGGTCCTTAATCGATATACAGGATGTCCAAAAACCACTGTGAAGGATCCAGAAATCGATGATTCTTGAGATGTTTTCAAACAACTTTTTCCTTTGTGAAAATGTCAAATTCGGCTTTGATAACGAGTTATTGACAAAAAACTCTGACCAATTACTGAGCGGAAAGGCAGCCGGCAGTCAGCAGGAGCATAGCGCGTCGCGCTTGTGCTTCAAGCAACAACTCAGAATGTGTCGAAGCTACTGTTGTCGAGTGTTGAATAGAAGTTTTATCGAATAAATTAATTGATCGGTATTCGTGCAGAACAAATGAATTTAGTTAATTTGATACAACCTTTGTCTAACAAAAAAACACCGATCAATCACAGAGCGAGAAAGGCGGCAGGCTACCAGCGATAGCGTTGTCTCCGCGCCGCGCCGGACTTCAACGAGTAACTCAGAATCAATCGAAAGATTAAATTAAACTTACCCAATCAGCAAAACATTCACCCGCTGCTTATAAATGTGGGTCATTGTGTCACTGTACCGATCTTGACCCTCGACGAACGTTAGATACGTTGACCTTACCGTGAATTCCTTAATCTTCGGTGGTGTCGTATAGCTGCGATTCAGCTGTGCGGTACACCGTAAATCATTTGATTCGTCAAAGGTCAAGATCAGTACAGTGACATAGTGACCCACATTTTCAAGCAGCAGGCGAATTTCTTGCTAATTCGATAAGTTTATAAATTTGTCAATGAAAAATGAATAACAATAAAAGTAGTATTTTTTTTTTTTTTTTTTTTTACAAATGCACAATAGATAAATATTAAAAGATAATTTTGATAAATAGTAAAAGAGAATATTCCGAGTTATTCGCACAAGCGCGGCACGGAGACAACGCTCTCGCTGGCGGCCGCCCGCCTTTTTCGCTCCGTGATTGGTCAGTGTTTTTCGTTAACATCTCGTTAACAAAGCTGAATTTGATATTTTCGCAAAGGAAAAAGTTGCGTGAAGTCATCTCGGGAATCCTACATTTCTGGGTCCTTCACATTGTTTGGGATACCCTGTATAAGCGGTCTAGAATGACCTTTGAACGGTCAAGTGAACCTCCGTATATTTCCGTATGCGGTGAGGGATGCGTGGGCGTGTTATCTCGTATTTCGTACGTGCGCCTGGCACCGACCACCTATCGTCAATCCGAGGCAACGGATTCTCGGGATAGTCGCGATGGAGAGTGGCTCTTCCACTCTCGTTGATCTCTCTCGACGTAATAATGCCATCCTACCGCATAGGGATCGAATTTATCGTTTTAGGGCCTTTCTGGAAAAATTTCTTTTTTCCTCAATTACCATAAAAATTTCGCTTCGATGTTCCGTTAATTATAGCGCGGAATCGTTTTAGTATTAACCCTTTGCACTTCAAATTTCTTTAAGTTTCACGGGACTAATGTAAAAGCTTGAAGTGTTGGTTTGAAAATAAAAAAAAAGAAATTATATATTTTTTAAGTTTAACTTACAACTTAACCTCTGAAGATACACTCCTAGCTTTTAATTTCTCACGTTTCTAATTATAATGATCTGAAAACTGTGAATGATATCTAATCCTTACGTCGTACGTATAAGAAAAGGTAACTATAATTGAACAATAATTCATCGATAGCGGAATTATTGTTATTTATCAGTCACCATTCGAGTTGCTGCGTTAATCTAAGCGGCGAGTCAGAATCGTGTTTCGAGAGCAAAGTTAAAATAACTTACAAAAGATCAGAGATAACTAAAGATAATGTACGTGTAATAAATAGACTTCAGATTTTTATGCAAATTCATATTTTTGAGAACACAGTAAAAAAAAAGTAGAATTTCAGCAGAGAATTGCTTCACCTGTCACGTATTATAAAAAGTATTATAGTTAGGATATTTTGTGCAATTTTATTTAAATAAATCCACAGTCTAGCAATAAATATTCCTAACATATATTCCTTTATTATCGGATCGAAATAAGTGCCCATTTTATTTTCGTTAATTTTCATCGATTTAAAAATATAAAATATAAAACATTTGCGTTCACCTGCAGATATTTCAGTTTCTCATACCCACCTTGTATCGAAATTGAACCCTTTGCACTCCGCGGCGTCGCTATGGCGACGTTTCTAATTTTCTTCGCATCTTACGCTTCAAGTTAAATTTTCCTTTTTGCTTTCAAAGTAAAGCAGATTAACCAAATGAAGAAAATATCGTAAACATTTGTAATTTTTTCTTTTTCAAGTGAAACTTTAGGAGTGCAAAGGGTTGATATCACAATCCGAATCCTAATTAGTACAAATGATTCACGTTTCATCGATCTCGACGGTTTTCAGACTAATCGATAGTCGTGTAAGATTTGAACGAGCGTGACCTCAAACCGTTCGTCAGGAACTTATTTACGCGAACATTCGTCGCAGCGCCCATGTTTCATGCGATATGAATAATAATCTATCCCGTTGACTACGTCGAGAGCTCGCCGTGAGTGTCGAACACGAGCCAAAAACCGAGAAAAAGGATTTCGAGGAAAGCTCGTTTGGTTGTGGTTAAAAGTTACGCAAATATGTGCAGACTGGGACGGAAGGAAACTGCGAACACTATTTTTATATTTACTCGTATCTTTTTGTGCTCGTCCAAAGACGAGACGCGAGACGTAACAGGATCAAATTTGAGCTAATTTCTTGCATGAACAAAGATATACACGCGTACACGAAAATATTGGAGCGCTTGTATTTTTAACATTCAACGAATGAAATATGTATATTAAACTAAAATATTTGAGATAATTTGGCATATTTAATATCGGATAGGTTTTAAGGCAGCCACAAGTAAAATTTGAAAATAATTCAACGATGTATACGGTTTTTATAGCAGATTTATTATAAATATGGACCGTACGTGGCTCGCAAAAGTATTCGAACGTTGTGGAACTTTTGTAACAACTAAGCATTCCCGTAGGTTGCGAAACGTAAACAAACATTGTTTAAGTTCACTGAAAGTTACTCTAAGAAAAGCACTGTTTGAAACTTTCGTTTATAACTTTCATTATTGGTAGCAGGACAAAATGAATCGAAAGAAATCTGAAACAAGCAAAGCGAAGTGGTACAAGAAAGACAAATCATACGGTGAAATTTTAAAACTTATAAGTAGGAATAAGTCTACTGTTCATTATATTGTGAAAAAATTTTAATAAACCCTGTTGTTGGCGATCAAAAAAGATCCTTTCATTTCTGGACCACAATTAGTATCAATCGTATGTACACGGTTCGAAAAAGAAGTTACATCCAGAATTGTGTCGACGATTGTTACAAAATAATCGTTTACACGCACGAGTTCCAAGAAGGAAACCATTTATTAGCAAGAAAAATTTGCCAAAGAATTTCTTAATAAAGACAATTCGTATTGAGATACAGTATTACTTTCTGATGAAAATAAATATAATATTTTTGGTTAACGATGGACGTAAAAGTGTTTGGCGAAAACAAAATACAGACTTGGAAACAAGAAATCTACGGCCAATTATTAACCCTTTACCCTATAACCACGGATCACACTCGTGGCGCCGATTCTGGTTAAAATACAATAAAAAGACACAATATTTATGATAAAGTTGAATTTTAACTTTAACTGTAATTTAAATTTACAAGATTGAAAATTAGGAAATACAAAATACATGTAATATTTCAATACTTTGCGTTTGACGGAGTGTCAAAGACGCGAATAACTATTGCAAATATGCATGAAGATTAAAGAAATGGTAAGTCAAGGGGTTAAACGTAACTGAGGAACTGTAATGGTATGGGGGTGTATGGCAGCTAGTGGGGTGAGAAACCTTGTGTTTATCTACAGTACTGTGCAAAAGTCTTGGACCATCTACATTATTGATCTTGTAACTGTAATTAAACATATTTTAGAGAAGCATTTCTTAACACTGTTAAATTCAAATTTTTCCATATTGCCTTTCTTGTGTTGGTCACGCATAATTTTATCTTGTGAAAATATGTTTTAAAAATTCTTTAACAAGCAGAGCCTTGATTAAAATATTATGGAACGCGTATGCAAAGTATAAAGGAAACATACGAAGAAAGCCAAAAAGGAAAAAATCAGCTTTTTAAATTGTCCATAACAGAATGGCAGGAAATGCAAAGTGAGTTTCTTAAAATTTTCTCAACAATTATCTAAAAAAAGAAAAAAAAAAAAAACTGTCGTGTAGCGAAAGTAAAAAGAGAATACACAAAATATTAATTGTTTTAAATTAATCAATATTTCTCAATCTAATTAACACCTCGTGAATCTAATTCTTAAAAAAAAAGAAAGAAATAACGTCAAAATAAAAATAATATTAATCCATCTTAAATTCGTTTCTAAGATAGCAAAATATGTTTTTTGGCAGGTGGTCTAAGACTTTTGCACAGTACCGTATGCGATCTTAGATGAGATGAAATATTTAAAAATTTTGCAAAACAATTTGAAAGACAGAGTAACAGAACTGAATCTACCGACTAATTCTTGCTTCCAATCGGACAATGATCCGAAACATTCCGCGAAAATAGTCAAAGAATGGGTGCTGTACAATGTTCCACACATATTGCCACATCCATCGCAAAGTCATGACCTTAATCTTATTGAAGACTTATGGGATGAGGTGGAAAGAAGACTACAAAATACAGTTATTACTTCGAAAGAAGAATCAAAACGAAATATTATGGAAATATGGCAGTCGATACATGCAAATATTACTTTCAACTTGGTCACCTCAATGAAAAATCGGCTTAGAGTTGTCGTAAAAGCAAAAGACGGTTCAACTTCCTATTAAAACTTTGAATTATCCAATTTAAACCACTATTAAATGTATCGTTCGAATATTTTTGCGAGCCACTTATGGTCCATGTTTATAATAAATCTATTATGAAAAAACTGTATACGTCGTTAAATCATTTTCAAATTTTACTTATGGTTACTTTAACCCTTTGCGATCGGCAGATTTCGCTTTTGGGAGTACAAGTAGGTCGGAGCAAATCTATCGTTTCGCAATTACTTTTCCGTACAGGATTTAAAGTCAATATATGGATATTAAAACACAAAATCGACCGAAACATTTGTATCACGAGGCATAGGGGACGATAGTGTTTTGTCATTTTTGCGATTTTCGAAGGTTCCCGCTGCAGGGTCATTGACTTCTACGACTATTTAAAAATGTCCCCGCTACGGGGACATCGACCGCAAGGGGTTAAAACCTATCCGATATTACGTATGCCAAATTATTTCAAATATTTTAGTTTAATGTACATATTTCATTCGTTAAATGTTACAAATACAAGCGTTCCAATACTTTCATGTATGTGTGTGGATCGTTAAAGTCGAGCGTGGCTTAATGTCCAAATATTTTTGTAATTCATTGTATATCATTCACGTCCACGAACGTGTTAACGTGCCAAAGAGAGAGAGGAGAAACATCAATGAATCTGATTCAGCGTGTTTACGCTGGAAAGTTGAGTCAATGACACCTCACATTTTTCCGTAACTTTGAGAACGACTGTTCTACTTTGAGATGCGATATGCACGACGATGGTACCTCTCTCGTTAAGTTCGAGTGGACACTCATTTCTCCTTTCATTTGTTTGTCACGGTCCAATGTGCGTGCATTTACAAGGGGAAATTTCACTTTGTGCCACAAAATTTGAAAATTTGAAAATTTGATTTGAACGGCGGAAGAATTTTACAGAAGAAATGAACGCCCAAACGAGATTCCAATCTCTCGGCAGCATGCTATGCCTCTACTGTATGTATAGAGTATGTAATGTGGAACTATAGAAAGATGTAATTAGAATATATAGAAGAAGAGAAGCAGCGAACAAAACTCACTTGTTGTAGAGAACAATGTCGGGCCGCCATATGTGGTCGGACGGCACGTGTAACATGTGAACACCGCCGTACTCCTTCGGCTCCCATCGCAGCTTGTAATCGTACCATGACTTGAAACAGCCAACACAAAAAATATAACCATATTATTGATCCGTTTTTTTAGATGTGTTTCGTGTTAACCCTCCAATTTTGTGTACGTAAAATAGGCTAGGTGATCGATATGGTTAACGACTTTGCCCTATGCGTGTTGCACAAAGCTAAAATGTTTTTGAAATTTGTTACATCAATTTTGGATTTCGTAGAAACCAGAAAATTATAACTGCAGTTCTGTATCGCTATAATTCTTTGGTAGTTCTATTTTGTAGAACTATAGAATTTAGAATTTAGATTCAGTTAACCCGAACCTAACTCGAAACAAGTCTCAAGTTCTGGGTGTCTCAGAAACTGCGAAGGAGCCGGAAATAGGGGGTAATTGAGACGATTTTCAGCAACTTTTTCCTTTGGGAAAATATCAAATTCGGCTTGTTAACGAATTATTCACGAAAAATACAGACCAATCACAGAGCGAGAAAGGCGGGCGCTGGCTACGAGAGCGTTGTCACCGTGCCACGCTTGCGCGAGTAACTCAAAATAAATTGGAAAATTAAGTTAAACTTACCCAATCAGCAAAAAATCCGCCTGCTGCTGGAAAATGTAGGTTACTGTATCACTTCTTGACGAACGAAATGATTTACGGCGTACCGAACAGCTGGATCACAGGTATACGACACCGCCGAACGTTAAGGGCTGTACGGTGAAGTCAACGTACCTAACGATCGTCAAGGGTCAAGATCGATACAGTGACACAATGACCCACATTTTCAAACAGCAAGCAAATTTTTTGATGACTGGGTAAATTTGATTTAATTTTTCGATTCATTCTGAATTACTCTCTGAAGTCAAGACCGGCGCAAAGACAAGGCTATTGCTTGTTGTCGATTGCTTTTCTCGCTCTGTGATAGGGCGGTGTTTTTTTGTTAATAACTCGTTAACAAAGCCGAATTTAACATTTTCGCAAGGGAAAAAGTTGCTTGAACACATCTCAGGAATTCCCCATTTCCGACTACTTCACAGTGTCTGGGACACTTCGTATGTGCCATACTGTGCGATACGGTATAGCACTAAAAATATTTTTATATAGTATGTCTCTGAAATTAAAAGGCCGAGCAGTAGTAATATGTACAGGTCAAATAAAAATCGGTAAGGGATACTTCAAGTAAATTAATCAACCACGTTTCTGTTCGTCGAATCTCAAGGAAAAAACTACAAGGCTAGATTTAATTATGCGCAAGGTGATCGATACCCATGAGCATGGTGTCATTCGTCAGAATGTGAACACACTGGTGGATTTGCGCGGAAATAGTGGAACCTATAAAAAATCAAAAAACAAATTATTACACTTCAATAAATTGATCTGTTCTATTACGATTGCACCATTTGATCACTTGGTACCTCTTCAACCACCGAAGCAACTTATCCTCACGGATGTTTGCATTCCTAAATTTCTGCTTAGCGTCTCTCCAGCAGGCCTTGATCGTCCGAGTATTTGCACTAGTTTCAGAATTCACCAAGTTATCGTTGTGATTAAACTGTCACGCATAAGTGTGTCCTCGATCTTCGAATATCCCGTCCATTTATCAGTTATTACGACAGATCCCTTGGCGACGTATCGATTTATCAGTGATGTCAAGGTTTTAGCATTTCGTTTATTTCGTTATTACATTTC
>SMSQ01021784.1:0-27949 GCA_019453375.1 Ctenoplectra terminalis | reverse complement strand
GGGTTGAATTGATTAATCATTTCGGTTCGGAGCAAGTTTATGGGAATAATTCGCGTGATTTTTTCTAGAAATTTTAGACGAACATTCGTTTTCCTTGAGATTAATAGTAACAGGGTTGTTATAAAATTTCTGTCGCAATAAATGCAACATACGGTAGCTTTGTTATCCTTAATTAGCCTCAAATATATTAAATCTTGTATTATTTAGTCGTATTGTTAAGAAACTGCAAAACTTGGGTGTCGTAAAAATAAAGTATAGTACCCATTTAAAAAAATGTCTCATTGAAAAACATGAGTGTCTGGAAATACTGTTTATAGCCACTGTATATATGGAGAATTTCTGATATTCTTGCAACTAGTTTAATAGAATTCTATCGTGTTAAGGATTTCTAGATTGTCGAATGATCCGAGGTTAAGTTGGGAATACCGAATGGTTATGGAAAGCCTTTGGTTTATTTATTTTTTTTATTTTTTTTTTATTTTTTTTTCAACGTTTAAGAGTCTGGAGAGACTTGAGAATTTACGACGGTGATCTCTCTCTTTCTCTCTCTCTCTCTCTTTCCAGTGATTTATTGCGGAGGGTGTAGAAGCGTTTCTCTGTGCGTCACGCTACGACTCGGAATATATGTGGTTTCGACGCGTGATAAAGTGTCGCGTGTTAAGAATTTATTAAAAAAAAAAAAGAAGAAAAAAGAACGGAGAATAGAAGTCGAGGAAAAACAGACAAAACGATTCGATGACACAATCGTACCGTGTTTTTATCTTTTGATTATTCAAGATAATAAACTCACCGACGTCGATTGCTTTATTTCTTATAAATGCTTTTGCTTCGTTGTTTATTACTCTTCTTTTTTTATCCTTCGTCTCGTTGTTATTTTTTCAATTTTTTTCCATCAAGTTTCGCTCTTTCCTTAAAATTTAATTGTATAAACAGAGTTAGGGGATGGTTCCTTTAATTCTTGCTGGAAGAAGCATATCGACTTCTCGATAAGTAACGTCATCAAGAAACCCGTTTTTCTCAATGAAAACTCATCAGACCTCCNGGTTCCTTTAATTCTTGCTGGAAGAAGCATATCGACTTCTCGATAAGTAACGTCATCAAGAAACCCGTTTTTCTCAATGAAAACTCATCAGACCTCCGAATTAACGCACGATTGATCCCAACGTTGTAACAACACTTTACATCTCGATCAAATCGATTATGTATCCAGTCCTGATTCAATTAGTCCGACGATTCATTTCATCGCGAGTTTAATTAACTTCTACCCGGATAATGATATCGGATTACGAAATCCATTTCCGTGAGATTGTTTCTCGCGATTTTTACCTACAATGCACGTCACTTAACCGTAACACGCCGATTTGTATGAGATTTACATATGAGTTAATACTAAAAAGAAAAAGAAAAAAAAAAATATTTGACACGCGTCAACCGAACATAACCCGAACCTAACCCTTTCGCAGTTCAATAAAATGAATAATTCAGAATAATTCAGAATAATTTATTTATCGTAGCATTGTTTGAAAAAAGAAAAAAAAAAAAAAGAAACACATCGTTTCAACCATGCATAATAGATTTTTATAAAACGATACAATCTAAGATATTAAATTTACAGTCGAGCCTCCGTCGAACTGTTGAATGGTTAAAATTGATATAAAAAATTCCCGCTCAAACTTCATACGCCTCGCTCGTCGACTATCGATCACAGAGCGACAGTATATCTGTTTATACGTCCACGTTTACATCGATCATACACGTCGTCGATTCGTGGCCTCGGATTACGGTTATCCCTCGACCGCCGACAAACAGATGTCCCATATTTCGCCGAGGGATGTTCAGTCGGGTATCATCGGCGACTGATTATAATTATGCCAGGGGTTGCTCGCGTGAATCGCGAGTCTTTCCGATCCTTTCAGCTCAAATCACTCTTCTCGAGAGTTCATCAATCACCAGGCTCTCTCTTTTCTCTGTGCATGATGGTTTCTCGTCCTGACGCGATGGTTCTCGTTTAACGAATCACGAGAGAGGGAGAGAGAAAAAAAAAGAGGGAAACGTATTGGGGGTGGAAACGTGTTTGACAGTCATTTCGATGAGTCGACTGGGATAAATGAAACCAGAAATTTCAGGAAGAGCCATACTTCGCGATAGCAGTTCAATGGCAAAAAATATGAATCGTGTACCTTATTTCATTCTTAATTCGGATGAAAAAATATTTTTTCCTCTTTTTTGAATTATTATTACATTTTTATATTTTTATTATTTTTATTATTACATATTATTCTTTTTCTTTTTTCGTATTTAATTTTTCTATTTTGATTGTACGAAGTATCGAGTTCCAAGGGGGTTGAACAATTTGTATTTATATAATTTTTTTTCTCATCTTTCGTTCGTAAAGTGTTTGAACCAAAATTTTGCAGGAAATATTTAGGTTACTCTATGTTACCGATACAGTAATGAAATTTATATTTGTATTTACATTCGGTTCCTCGAACGCCACTTGAGGATCTATTCTGGCGACAGGTCGGCATCCCGACACTCGATTATCGTCGAAGAGATCCGCAATCTCTCGGATCTATATCCGTATTCATTCGATTCGATCGTCGAGTCGCCTGGACGGTATTGGTGCTTACGGGCAAACCGATTCGTATGTTAGTTTTGGCAACGGCCTACGCTGACATTAAGACCGAGGGTAAATATTGGCTCTATCGAAAACCACCGGGGAAATGCCAATTCCCGTTACGAAGTAGCGCGTTCCACGGAACGCTGGCCTTCCGTTTTGCACCAATCGGCGAACGTCTTCGAGGTTTTTCCGTTTCCGATTGAAAATTCCTCCGGTGGAAAACAATGATTTCTGGGAACAATTATTTGATCCACTTTTCGCGAAAAATAGAACGATTCTGCACCGTGAAAATGTAATTTCGATGCTGTAAAACGAATTTCTTCTTTCTATTTTTTTTTCATTGTATCCTAAATTAATATAAATCTACAGAAGTTAAGTGAGGCAAATTTTGTTGCCTTTCAATCCAATTGTTCGTACCTTAATTTAAGAATGAATAATTCTCGGTTTACTTTAGAAAGTTGAGTGTTATTTATTTATTTTGATCGATTATGGAGAAAATCATCTTGATACCCGTATTGCAAGTTTCGCTTATCGCGGCGATGATCGTCGAAAGTTTCAATCTTCAGTTGCGCAACTTGAAGTTCCACGGCGTAAAATTGATAATGTCAAGGCTCCGGTCGTTATTAATTACTGGACGAAATTTCACGAGGCATGTTCTCTGAATACAGACCACTGCTTTAACGCTATAATTACCGACGATTAAAGTATGCTTATCTCTACCAATTTAATAAAATATACATTTTTTTACCGAAAATGACCGAAAATGTTCAAAAATAAATTCATAAAAATTGTACCAAAAATTACGAATCGGTTACCGCAAAAATTTTAGTGGTTCTAGTGTAATCTTAAAATGTAAGATACAATTTTTCATTATTGAAGCGTTCTATGAATTTCTTCAATCCAATTCTTCCACATTGTCTTTATTTTCTTTTTTTTTTTCTTTTTTTTAATAGGATTGTCTGGACGTGGTCATTAGTCTGAACACGAGGCGTTATGAATTTTCGTTTTTCTTTATTCCTCGCATTACCATACCCTCGTTCGTCCCGTTTGCTCGCGCTTGCACGCTCGACAAGCGACAGAATTACATCGTAAAGCGGAAAAGCGCGGACCGAGCAACGGCTGGCAAAAATGTCGTCTTTAAGGATCGTAAAAAGCGTGGAAAGCCTCGTAATTCCCACGATTGCGATCCTTTAGAGAGGTGGAGAGGGATAATCTTGCCTCGAACCAGCCGATTCAAGCGTATTCCCAGCGAATCGCGAGGATTCTTTCGAAATTGCTATAGGGACGAACGAAACGTGTTCGGTTTGAAACTGCAATCGTTTTATTTTACAATTTTCTTTTCCATTTTTAATTATTATCATTGTCTTTGGCACAACTGTTTTTCATACCCAGAGGTGTTCCAAACAGAGCGTAACTCCTTTTAACCCTTCCACTGATGTTTTAAAAACCAAAAGTGCTCCTGGTATACGGATAAATACACTTTTGGTCGATACAGCATTGTAAATAAAAATAAAAAACTTCTGCGCTACAAAAATCTGCATATACAACTTTAACAAACGACTATTTCATTTCTAAGAACATATAAATCTTTCCCACTAGAAAAATTAAGATACAATTCCTGGGTTAATTTAAATCAACTTTTTCCTTACGAAAAATGTCCAATTCGAATTTATTACCGAGATACTGAGAAAAAACACCGACCAATCACAGGGCGCGTATATCGGCCGGTCTCCAACGCCACGCGTCGACGTTACGCGCATTCAAGCCGCCATGTTGCCTAATAAGTGTTGATCAGTGTTGAGGAAAAATCGTATCCGACAAAGATCAGCAAAATGACGAGTAAAATTTAATTATTCCCATTCTCGAATCCGTGATTATCAACCACAGATATTTCGTCGCGCATCTGTGTGTATTTTGTATATCGGCGCGAGCGAATAATTAGTACAGACGCGAAAATGAGAGAGGCATGTGCTTTGACCTTGACCACGCTGCTTTTGTACGATTTCAAATGCAACCGATTTTACAACAAACCGGTGTTTTTAAGAATCCGAAAGCTCGAGGCCTGACGACAATTTTCTGGTCTCGGAACTGCGCGGCGTGGCTTCGAAACGTAAACAAAGGGACCGTGGTCGAACGTTCGGTCAATCGAGTAATACGCGTCCGAAGGATACGTTCTGCGAGAAGTTTTCTAATGCACGGTAAAATGGGCTCGTAAAATGTTGGAAATAATTCGTGCGTCGCGTACGTATTGCTTTGTAGTGTTTCAATGATTCGGTCGTGCAACTTTCGGTAGTGTCGTGTAAATCACTTTGTTGGTCAATGGTCAAGATCGATGCAGGGCGAACGACGCACGTTTAGAAACGGTAGATGAATTTTNCAGAGGTGTTCCAAACAGAGCGTAACTCCTTTTAACCCTTCCACTGATGTTTTAAAAACCAAAAGTGCTCCTGGTATACGGATAAATACACTTTTGGTCGATACAGCATTGTAAATAAAAATAAAAAACTTCTGCGCTACAAAAATCTGCATATACAACTTTAACAAACGACTATTTCATTTCTAAGAACATATAAATCTTTCCCACTAGAAAAATTAAGATACAATTCCTGGGTTAATTTAAATCAACTTTTTCCTTACGAAAAATGTCCAATTCGAATTTATTACCGAGATACTGAGAAAAAACACCGACCAATCACAGGGCGCGTATATCGGCCGGTCTCCAACGCCACGCGTCGACGTTACGCGCATTCAAGCCGCCATGTTGCCTAATAAGTGTTGATCAGTGTTGAGGAAAAATCGTATCCGACAAAGATCAGCAAAATGTCGAGTAAAATTTAATTATTCCCATTCTCGAATCCGTGATTATCAACCACAGATATTTCGTCGCGCATCTGTGTGTATTTTGTATATCGGCGCGAGCGAATAATTAGTACAGACGCGAAAATGAGAGAGGCATGTGCTTTGACCTTGACCACGCTGCTTTTGTACGATTTCAAATGCAACCGATTTTACAACAAACCGGTGTTTTTAAGAATCCGAAAGCTCGAGGCCTGACGACAATTTTCTGGTCTCGGTACTGCGCGGCGTGGCTTCGAAACGTAAACAAAGGGACCGTGGTCGAACGTTCGGTCAATCGAGTAATACGCGTCCAAAGGATACGTTCTGCGAGAAGTTTTCTAATGCACGGTAAAATGGGCTCGTAAAATGTTGGAAATAATTCGTGCGTCGCGTACGTATTGCTTTGTAGTGTTTCAATGATTCGGTCGTGCAACTTTCGGTAGTGTCGTGTAAATCACTTTGTTGGTCAATGGTCAAGATCGATGCAGGGCGTACGACGCACGTTTAGAAACGGTAGATGAATTTTTTGGGCGAATCGGTGAGTTTAATCGAATTTATTTATGATTTTTTTTTGTTTTTTATTTAATCTAAGGGGAGTTGTGAGTTAATCATGAGTGTGGTCTTAAGAGCTTTTTGAAGGGTATTTATCATGGATAACAGTGTTGGGCGTTATTCGCATCAATTTTTGGTAGAATAAATTGTTGGTTATTTTATTTCAATTTTCTCTATTTTAATTTTCTTTTATTTCAACTATTTTTATACCAACTTTCTTCATTTCAATTCCTCTCTTTCTTTACACTTTTTGTTCATCCGTTATTCGGAAAGGAAACTTATTTGTTTCTTATTCTTTTGTTCAAAATAATTAATACTCTCGGTTCGTTTCAAACATTGTATTAGATTCTTTGCGTTACAAGTACCGAGAATTTTTATCATTCCCGAATATTGACCTGAATATTCACATCGTTTATTATTTAATATAATTTTCGTCCAACACCGATCAACACTTCTGCCGCTGTTTCGTTTCTTCCTCACCATATCTCGTTATCAAAGCCGTATACATTTTCATCGAGCAAAAATTTAATCACCCAATAATTACCCTTCAAAAGTACTTAAACTCTTCTTGAAACACACTGAATATCCAAACAGACATATGTATTAGGTTGTCCCTAAAGTTTCTTTCGTCATCTTTCCGCAATAGTTTCGTCTAGCAATGTTTAAACAAAAATTTACCGTTATTTCTTAATCGAGAGATGAATGGAGAAAATAGAACAAAACGAATCCTACATAAAATAATAATATATCGTAAAACATAAAAATATCATGCATCCATTACTCATCAATAAAACGAAAGAAACTTTTGGGACAACCCGATATATATAAAAAAAAAAAAATTGCACTTACTCTCCAAACCTAATATCCAACAATTATCAGTGCGTCGAACATCTTCATCCCCTATCAACCCCTATTTCCATTCCTCACTTCGACACCCCTAATCCGAACCTAAAACTACAAATCAGCTTACCCGTGTTAAAAATCTTGGCGAACAAGCTTTGAATCGAGGATCTCCTATACGGAGGGTCGTTAACGAACTCGTGGCGACGATAATCCTCCGAAATCCAGCAATTTCCCGTTCAACAGGTTCGCGTTAGCAGTCTCGCAGAAAGCCTGGCGTTTTAACATTTCACGATCGTTCGCCTAACCAGGGGGGAGATCTTGCCGAGATCCGGTGCCGATAATCCGGAAATAATTCGAGGATATCGAAACTGGTTGCGACGAAGGATGGGCGCGTGTCGCGACTCGAAAACTCGGGGATACGTATTGGAAGGGGTTGGAAGGGTGGCCGTAAATCGAGGCGGGGAGATTTTCGCGGGCCCTCGTAAACGGGGGATGCAGGAACGTTTCCGGTTTGAAAAAGGGACGATCGATCGGGCGGACTCGCTTCCCTCCTCGTTTTATCTCGGAAGTTGGGGATACGTTGGCGGTAATAAAAACAACGTAAACCCTCCGCGTTGCGATAACTTCTTCCCGATATCGATTTATCCGGTCGTGCTCTGCAATGGGGCGTGCAACGATAAAGGGTGAGAACAGGAGGTGGGGATCTGGTTTTGTTTCATCTTGTAGCTCGGTGATTCGGTTATTTATTTATAAACTAAGCAGATGTGTTGGATATTGGTAAAATTTGAATGAGAAAGCGGCAGAATTTTTGGTTAACAATTGTGTCATAATAGTAATTTTAGTCTTCGATATCATCGTTCTTTATGACTGCACATGTGTACTTAATACAATATTAATCCTTTGCACTGGCGGACTTTTTTAAGTTCCAAAGGACTACTGTGGAAACTTAGCGCTCTTTTGGAAAGAGGAACAGAAAATTACAAATGTTTACGATTTTGTATTTACTTAGTTAATTTACATTGTTTTAAAACAAACGAAGCGTTTGAATTGACGAAGATACAGAATTTAATTCTAAACTTAATCTCTGAAGGAAATTATGCATGTGGTCACAGAGGCGACAGTCGAGTGCAAAGGGTTAACCCTCTGCGGGTTTTATCTCAATTTCTTCATATTTAATAAGCTACTTTAAAAAACCGTTAACTATTGAGTTCAGTTTTTTAATTTATACAATTAATAATCTGCGTTGTAAATAATAATAAATTCCTATTGAATTAAGCTATAATAGAAAGCTAACCCGAAACCTCCAATTCGATGTAGGATTGTAAAGGGTTAGGGTTTTAAAGCCTTTAAAAAAAAAGGAAAAAAATAAATAAATAAAAGATCCTTAAGAAAACCCTTGAAATTTCAGCAGGGAAGGAAATCTTATCGGTTAGCAAGGCTCGATAAGCGTCGGATGCGGAAAATCAATCGGCAGTCGCCAAGTTGGAGTGGTCGAATATTAGGATGTTTGAGGGCACGGCTGGAAAATTGATCCCGCGGCTCGAAGTTGAATTCGTTGGTAATATCCGTATAGAACGGAGAGGAGAGGGTTCGTGGTAGAATCCGATGGAACGAGTTCGAGGAAGGGGCTCGATTCGATCGGTCGTGCATTTAATGAGATTTCGCGGCCCGGTCGTTGACCGTGCGCCGTCCGTTCGCACGATTAATTAACGCGCTCGTTAATACCTCCTAATTATTATGCGCCGGAGCGCATACTTATCCGCGCTATTTTAGTCGATCGGATTGATGTCGTGGATCACAGGAAGCCTCACCCCTTTTCTGTTTCGTATATCATCGATAGGTGCAGGGTGCACGCCGATGTTTTCCATCCCTCTTTGCCTCTTGAAAACGCGGTAGGCTGCTCGAACTCACTCGGAATGGAAAAAACGATCGGAAATACCGAGTCGAATTTTCCGCAAATATTTGCCATTCGTGCGCCGGCATTTTCGCGAGTCGTTCGCTCCTGTCCTCTTCTGAGCTTGTTACCGTTCCATGGATCGATCCTCTGGTGGAATACTGCCAACAGGTTTGGCTCGGTTAGGATGTCTGTACGAAGAAGGTGGAGATTGTATCGGTTTTTAGGTTTTTCATGGGTTACTTTTTCGGATGTACTAATAGGTACCTTCATTGGAATGTTGTCTTATTTAGATAGATCACAGATTCGTGTGTAATTTTTTGAAGAATTTATAGTTTTTAGCGCAAGATACAGTGGACGTCTTATATATCATACTTCTGTGGAATTACTACCCTTAGAATTTTGTGTATAAAAATATTTATTGTAAAACTGTTTTCTACAAACGCAGTACTTGTTTTGTGTCGTATTCTTGTTTCCCAAAAATATTCCACCGATACTATATGCGGTACTATTTACATTCATCCCTCGTGTCACATTTTCATTTCCCAAAGACACTACAGGACCATTTCCTACCATCATCTTGCTTGTACCGTACTACTCACGTTCGCCCCTTATATCACGTTTCTGTTTTCTAAAACTACCCACCACAGAACCTTATACCTTGTTACTCATATTCACCCCTCATGTTACATTTCTATTTCCTAAAACTACCCACTACGAAACTGTCCCTTGCTACCATCGTACCTACATCATACTCCTCACATTCAACTCTTATATTATACTTCTGTTTTCTAAAACTACCCACTACATAACCTTATACCATGCTCCTTATATTCACCCCTTGTTTTTATTTTTTAAAACTACCCACCACCTTACTACCACCATACCTATACCGTACACCTCAAATTCACCCCTTATATCACATTTCTGTTTTCTGAAACTACCCGCTACCCATCACTACAGAACCTTATACCTTGCTACTAATATTCACCCCTCGTGTTACATTTTTATTTCCTAAAACCACCCACTACAAAACTTCATACCATGTTTTTCATATTCACCCCTTCTGTTATATTTCTGTTTTCTAAAACCATCCACTAGAGAACCGTATACCATGGCTCCTCATATTCATCCCCTTTCTATTTTTTTAAAACTACCCACCACCTTAGTACCACCGTACCTATACCATACACCTCAAATTCACCCCTTATATCACATTTCTGTTTTCTGAAACTACCCGCTACCCATCACTACAGAACCTTATACCTCGCTACTAATATTCACCCCTCGTGTTACATTTCTATTTCCTAAAACCACCCACAACAAAATCTTATACCATGCTCCTCCTATTCACCCTTTATGTTACATTTCCATTTTTCAAAACTACCTCCTATAAAAACCGTTTCCCAGCAAAGAAAAACATCTGAATTTAAATTCACCCCCGATATCATCCTTCCATTTCCTTAAAAAAATTGAATCATCTTTACAAAGTTATGTCTCTCGTGCCGGTGTGCAGAAACAAAACGAAAATTACCCCCTAGTCACAGGACAGGCGTGAATTTTGCGTGGCTCGTTAGAGAAATTTGTGTTAGCGGATTCGCAGAGGGTGGCTTCGGCACGAACCGCCTCGATTCGGTTCCGCTCGGTCTAAGAGGGTAACTCACGTGTCCTGCGGGTTCCTCCCTGGAGACATTCCCGAGGCGACCGGTCGATCGATAAACGGAGCCGCTGTTCGTGCTCGTGGATACGCTTACTTATACATACGACCCGGTACCGTGGAATTGTCGCGTGTTTTTACACCGGATACATATTATTAAAATGTGGTTGCGTAAGATAAGGAGGCATTGATTGGCGTTATACACGTACGCGTTTCCCGTTGCACCGTTGGGGACGTTGCATTTTTTATGATAATCTAGGCAAACGTTATCGGTCCTACTTTCGTGCTTACTTTTTATTCTTTTTTTTTTTCTTTCCTTTTTATTCGATGCGTGATATCGTTTAAAAATGTAGGATACTTATTTTATTCTTGTTACTTTTTTACGACGATTAAAGTATATTTATTTTTACGGGAGAAATTGAAATGGGTGGTGTACGAAAAAATATATATCGCAAGGAAGACAAACCTTTATGTATAATTTAAATAGAAAATTATGGAAAATCCTTTAAAAGACACGATAGTTAATTTATAAAATTTCTGTGAAGAATTACTAATGATTATTTATTTTTTTAAATTGTTTATTTAAAAAAATGTTTTTTTGGAGAATCAAAGTTTATGGAGAAGCTTAGTACGTGCTGGAAATCAATAGATATTGTTTAATAATTTTATTTAGAAGTTTAGGTTACGTATGGTTCCAAATTTTCGATCGTAACCGAATAATATTTCCATGGTAATAGTTTTTATGAATTTTGGTGTAATCAGGGACTGGTTTAATGAGAATTAATCGACGGAGAATGGCGGTGGTCGTTTTAAGGGTGTTTTAGATAAGATTTCTGTCGTTCTACGGTTAATGGAGAGAATATAAGGGAAAAGTCGACGGGAATATCGGCCAGAATCAAATTCGAGTTCAGTCCTGTGGCACGTGTGCGCGAAATTGCAGGATTCGCTCGTAAATTCATTAGCCGCGGCACCCTGGGTGCCGGCTCATTTTTTGCGCGCCACTGATTAACGGGAACAGACGTATTCCCGTGTAAAATTTCATGCCGCTTTAGTCTAGACGAAATAAAAAAAAATGTTAACGAAACGTAACATTTATTTTCATTTATTCGTTTCACCCTTTTTTTCAAACAGATTTTTTAATCACGCATAATAATACGAAACATTTCGCGGAACTAACTTTCGTTTCAATCTTTACAAAAAATTTCTCTGTTTTATTATTTTTTTAACATCTTTACTGAATTTTCAGTAGGTTTTTCACAAAAAGTACCCGGTTACGATAATTAATATTTATAAATTTTTATAAACACAATAGTCTCAGGCACCTACGGTAACATTTCGTACTCTCTAATATACAGTTCGATAAAAAGAACAATTCAACATCTCGGAGTTCCAAAAGAAAGAAACATTAACTCCTAAAATTTTACACCCTCTTTTACCACCCTGCGCAACAATTTTTAATCAAGTCTCTGTTACAACGTCCGATCGAAAAATGTTTCTCAATGATGGTACTACAACCCCCAACCACGAAACAATTTCCCCTCCCAACCAAAAGCCCACACCATAAACCAAACTCATCGTTCAACCAACTTCCGAATTACACCAACCCACCGCCAACACCCATAACAATACATCACCAATTCCCCACGTCCCATATTCACGGGGATTAATAAATCAGCCCAAGCCGAGTGCTTAATGTTCATTACATAATTGACGCATTGCGGCTTATCTCGTCCCTCCACCTCTTCCTCTCTCTCTCTCTCTCTCTCTCTCTCTCTCTTCGAATCGATAGCCTAAAATCATCGTCTACTTAATTTCACAATTTCCTCGGGCGAACACTTTCCCCGTGTCACAATAGCTTTTAGCCAGCGTTGGTCCGGAAATAATTCTCTGGCGCCCCCGTACTATATTTAGGGGGATCCATCGCGGTGTGTCGGTACTTCAGCCTCGCGTGGACCTCGAAATAATACGGCTAGACCGTGATATTCGATCTGGACGGCTGCGTGGAATCGCGCGGAAGCATGTTTCCGCGATCGGTGGACAAATTCGGCTCACACGTGCGTGTACTCACGTTTTAAAACCGGTTGACACCTACCGGGGGGTCTGTTGCACGCTGTGCAAACACGCCTATTCACCGACGATCCCGTCTCTTAGTATCTCGTACCTCTCTGTTGCTCTTCTTCGTATCTTCCGCCCTTCTTGTGGCAGCAACTAATAATAGCAAACGGTACAGGACGAAAATAGGTCTGCAGAACTATGCAACACGCGGTTCAGGAATTTCATCGTCTGCTGACCTCGCACGGCCGTTTCCCTCGTCCTAATGAGACGTCCCGTCGTCGAACTTTGCGGAGTTGTTCCTGACGGGAACTTCGCTCGATATAAATAAGGATCGTGGAAACGGGGAAAGAAGACGTTCTCGAATTATCGTTTCGATGGTCATTTGTAGCGTGGGTGGTCTCGGAGTGGTCTGGCGAGGGTGGGAGTCGATGGTGCTACTTTGGGTGCCACGTGTTTTCGATGCGCGTTAGGGGTAGCTTTGTCCCAGGATTCTGTAGGGTGATAATTGGGGATGTAAAGGGGTGAATCTGGTTCATAGATTTGGTGAAATAGTTTCCCTCGATTTAATTGATAGTATTTTGCGAGCAGCTGTAATTGGTGTCGTCAGTTTGCCAGGGGTGGTTTTGTAGACCTGTTGGATAGGTCTGAGAATTTCTTTGGTGTTGGGTTTCTCTGGCTTATTTTAAGGAATCTGGTTTATGGAGTTCATGATAAAGTCATTCTTCTGACGTTAATTATTAATATTCTGTGTATGGTCAAGTAAATTCTACAAGGTGCTCAAGGTATAGGAAGCTCTTAAACTGCTTTAAAACTGTTTAGAAATCATTAGATTTGCTAGTGGGCTAAGTCACATATTTTTGATCACTTTGGACTAACAGACTGTGCTTTATTACACGCATTTTTATAGAATAGCAAGTATCCTGTGTTCAAATTAAAAATTAACAGCAATCCATAAAGCACCCTAACATAAAACATCCCAGTTCAAACTTCAACCCTTTAAACACACCCTTTACCGAAACCAACCTTCCAGATTCCCTTCACCACAGTCCACATAAAAAACCTCCTACCGATATAACTAAAGATATCAAACCTCGAGCTTCGATTTCAACCCTCTTCGATCCCAAGTAAAATTCTGCCAGAATTCCGTAGAATCGCAAAAAGTTGGTTCTGTCGTCAAATCCCGAGGCCTTACAAGTTCCACGCCGCTTCCCGTCCGCGAAGAAGCGTTCTCTGGGAGTCTTCTAATCCGCGCGGGCCTCAGCTGCGCGCGGGGGTCGAAGCGTAATCGACAGCGCGGCAATTTCTCCGCGCGGAATTAAAATTGCACGCGCATCCAGCATCCTCTGTCTCCCATGGGAGGAGAGCGTGTGAATAATTGAACTGTACCAGTCAAGTCGTTGCGACCGAAATCCGGGATCAGCGCGGTGGAAGCAATCGAAAGAGATCGGATCCTTAAATAATGCTTACCGAAGAAAATCGGAACGGTAATGGCGATCGATTGTTCTTTCTGTTTCTCTTTGTCGTATCGACGGGTCGGGTTCTCTCTCTGGGGAAATTTATGATTATTCTTGGATGTTTCTTGGATGTTTCTTGGATGTTTCTTGGATGTTTCTTGGAATTGTTTTAGTTGTTTTCTTAGATTTCTTTGCGAGTTAGGGCTGCTCTGGTTTTGATATTAAGGCTTAAGGGTGGGCTGGTTGGAAGGGTGAAGTGGATAGAGGATACTTTCTGGTAGGAAATGGGTTTTTTAACAGATAAACCGGAGATATAAGGAGCTTGTAGTTTGAGAGGGATATCACGGTTTTATTTATCGACTCTGCGGGGGGTTGAGAAGTTTTCGATTGGAAAGGAGGTATTGTGTTGTCGGGGGTGAATGATCCGGGCTCAAACGGGTCTAAACTTTTATTTAGTTTTACATTTTGGTATCCACGGAGGTAATACTCGTTTAGATGGTCTTTGGAATTATTTTAGAAATGTTTGCTTACAGAGTACAGACACAATTATTTGGAATTCTGGACACGACCGTTTTGAACATTTTTTTTTTTCATCGTTATTCTGGTAATTCTAATTTCTGTCTTCTAAAATTCTAAAATCTCTTCCGTTTCTAAATTTTTTTCAATTTCACAGGCAGAGAAGTTTGCGATTGGAAGAGATATTTTATCGTCGGGGGTGAATGTTCTAGACTGGAACAGTTGTGAACTTCTATTTAGTTTAATAGTTTGGTATCTACGGGATATTTCTTAAAAGACACCTAGATATGTTTAATTAATTGTTAGTTTAACAACCTTCAGTTAGAGCAGTGATACCTTTTAACGTTACTGAAAGTGTTTTCGACGAAAAGGATGGCAAAGCGAAGCGACTCGAAGTCTTTTCCGTCTCCGGTGGCTTCCACCTTGCGGATATTATTTTTGGGTGTTCAGATCGAAGGCAGACTTATTTTCAGCCGCGATGCGCCTCGGACGCACATTTACATCGAACCTGCTTTTTTCATTTTTCGATCGGCCTGTTCGCGACTCTGCTGGAGCTCGTCTCCGTGCCACGCGTCTATATTAGGTTAGGCAGGGGTGTTTGCACCGTAACATATTTTAATATTTAAATGCTCATTAACACGATCGATTCATGCAACCTGCATGAAAGCTCCGCTACCTAATCCATGTGAATTCTTTATACGAAACACCGTTTCAATTTTTTACACCCCTCTAATCTCCCTTTTCATAGCTTTTGCAAACTCTCCAAGAATTCTGTGTACATCGAAAATAAAAGGAAAAAAAGAAAAATATGCAACAAAGCCTGAAACACTTTTATCCTATTTTCATTTCTCTTTTTCCATAAACAAATCTATCGCGAATGAAATTTTTACATACCAAAAATATTTGCAATCCTCGAAATACAGAATTGTAGAAAAACTACCACTGCAGTTTTCACAATTCCTTCATCACAGTTCCCATCTCTCGCCAAAACCAATTTACAATCCCCAAAATCGCCGAAAAACGCGCACGCAAAAAAAAAAGAAGAAAAAAGAACGAAAAAAAAAAATAGAAAAAAAATATAGAAAAAAAAAATAGAAAAACACTAGAACCCAAAACGAATACCACTTCAACTCTTTCATTTCCCTTTTTCACAACCGTCTCCATCGTTCCATTATCAAAGAAATCCTATTTGTTTACACACGCGAATCACCGCGAGCACCGTCCAACATCCGCGCGTGCGTCTCGTTTGACTAATTCGAACGCCGACAGATCAGTCGGAACGAGGCCTCGAGGGTAGGAAAGATCGCACGAAAATAATCCTGGTGGTTTAAAGAGGGAGCAACAGAGATAGGAATCGAGAGAACAGGTTTTATAGTTCCGTGTTCCCAGTCCTCTCTCACTCGTCCGTTTAAGCGTGTAGGGAGAGTTTCTAATTCAATAGCGGGCCGACGCGTATGTTTAGAACGACTATAAATAATTGACGGCGCCAGAATTTCGCTACACCAGGAGAAATGTCACAGTAATAACCGCGTGCCTTGGGATATTGGGCTCGTATATCGGCCACGTTCGCCATTATCGTATGGTCGGTCGACGCTTGCGGTGAACAGGGTTTTAGAAAGGGCTGGTATCGTTGGTAAAAGAAAAAAAAAAAAAATTACGAGTCCGGTTGGGAATTTGAACGCGTGTAGAGGCGTCTCCTCTGGATGCCGAGAATCGATATCCTTTTTCAGCCGGCGCCGTATTTTATTCCATGCTGGGATTTGTTTATGGCGAGCACACAGCCATGCCTGAGGGGAAATTGTACCCTTTCGGGGTTAGAGAGTGGAAATATTTGAAAGGAGAGATGAAAAATGGCGCCCGACCAACGGGTCGTGGTCGTGTTTCAGACTCGTCGATTATTCGATCGTCGTCGATTCGTTCTTAGTTGTGGCTTATTGCCATTTTGTTCGGAAAATTGGAACGGTTTGGTTTCTTTCTTTTTTTTTTTAATTCGAAGACTTTGTTTCACTCGGAAGGATCTGTGGTAGCAATTTGTAATTATTGAGCAGGAACTTGAGGATACGAATGGGGAGGTGAGAAACGATCGGAAAGTTGGGTTTTTGATTCTTTGTGTTCAGAAAACACGAAACGGAGAGTTTGGTGTTTCTTTCTTTTTATTTTGTCTCGTTTTATAGATATTTTGTTATATGAGAACGCATTTTTCGAGGAGCATCAAAATTGTTAGACGGTTGATCAAATTTTTTGTAAATAGTATAGGAGGATGTAACAGATAGAGTTTTAGAAATTTCAGTAGGGTGAGATGATGTTAGATTTTTTATTTTTATTTTGTATGGGAATTATTTTTTTCGTTAAATTTCGTTAAATTTGATAGTTTGAAAGAAAAATTTATTACACAATTAAGTAACTTAATCAAGCAAGTTTGCATGGATAGAATAGGAGAGTGTAACAATTAGGGTTTTAATAACTTTAGTTGAGTGTGATGGGTATTTTGTAAACACGGAGGAACTTCTTCGGGATCGATTCTCGTAGGGGGGGGGGGGGGGTGGAATGAAAATTTACGTGCGAGAACAGTTTCCTCTCGAGTTGTAGTTAAGTTTCTGTTCGCGAAGTGCAGCGAAATCTCGTTAGTCCGGAATAATTAAAGGAAGCGACCGTTTGGATTAAACGGAGGCACAGATTAAACTGGTTTTATTGCGAGCGTAAAAATGTCTTCGAGGATCGGGATTCATGTTATTTCGCGGATTAAAGCAATCGTAATTCCGAAAGGGGCACACATTATCGGGGATTTAAAATGAATTTAAAGAAACTTTCTTGTTTTCTGATTGGAAATTAATTCTCAGAGCGTGCTATAAATCTTCGTTAGCCTGTTGCAAACGCATCTTTTTATCCAGTACCGTGAAACATAAACGTTTAAAATATTTGTGTCTCGATATAATTTAATTTTTATTTAAATTTTCTCTCATTAATATATTTTTGTTGATTTTTTCTCTGTTCCATTGCTACAGATTTAAAACGAATAAAATATAATTACAGTAAGTTGTGGAACGATAACCTAACATTAAAAAAAAAAATCAATATCAAATTAAATACACAATTATATTAAAATATAATTTCAATATTAATATTTATAATATTCAGTGTACCCAAAATTCATCCATCTCACCCTCAAACCCATAGCTCTCGAAATTACTCCGAACAAAAAATTACATCACTCTGTTCCAACCTTTAAAACACAAAAGAAAAAAGAAAAAACCTAAAGAGACTACCGCAATGAAATATAGAATCTGATAAAAAAAATAGTCTCTACGAAACCGACGTTTCTCTCGAGTCAGAAATACACCGGTGCCAAAATAATGGCCGACCGGACTGGCTAATCGTTAATCGATACACGTCGTCTGGATCGTGTCTTCTCCGCCGTATAACCGAGAGAAACCGTTTCCTCCCTCCTCGCTTTCTTGCTTCGCCCATTTTTCGTTGTTTCGCCGTCACTGTTACGACCCGTGATATATAAAAGGGGAGGGAAAATGAGAAATAGGGTGTTGGTGACATTTCATTAAACGTCGAGCTTTGATGGCCGGGGAAAATGTACGCGGAAGTTGAGTGGACGACATGAAAATTTGATTCGAACCCTCGATGAACGTGCTCTCTCCTTTTCTCTTTCTCTCACCAAACGGATCATTGTTTGTTCTCGCGTTTCTTCGCCTCCGTGGCGCTCTGTTAATTCCTGTTTACTCGGTAATGGGAAATGTCAGCGTTTTATTGCGACCAGCGTTGTATTTCTGGTGGAGGCAACGATGTTTCGTCGAACCGCGTCAGTTTCGCGTTTTTATAGGCGGGGTAAAATGTCTGGGAATGACTCCTAGTCTTCATACTTGCGACAAGAAATCAGGAAATTTTATAGCGGAGGGTTGAAAAGCAGAAGCATTGCAAGAATTTAATCCTTTGCACTCCTGGTACCGCAATCGCGATAGGTGTGACTTTCTTCAGAAGTTTCAAGTTTAATTTTGTATTCTCGTCCATTCGCTATTTTTTTTTATTTTAAAACTCGTAAAAATTCTAAACATATATCTTTTTTTTTATTTCCAAAGCAATATACTCTGAGTTCTCACATTAGTCCTGTGAAGTTTAACCCTCTATAGCCCGAATTTTGTCTACTTCTCAGAGGAAAAATTACGATCGATTACAGTTTTTCGCTTTAATTCGAAAATTCTTAAAGTAATAATTCCTACAGATGAATCGTGGTATCGCTGTAGTAATACAGTACTCAAATTTAATAGTACCAGATATATTAATAGTATCAGATAGATTAATTCGTAACTTTTAAGTCACACGAGAGAGGGTTAAAAGAGTTGAGAAGAGCAAAGGATTAGAGAACAAAATACCACCAACATAGTTTCCACAGGGTTGGTAAATAAATTATAAGGTTCCGACTAAAAGTTCGACTCCTTATTTTATATTTTTATCGATTCCCCCGTTAAAAACTCGAAACATGTTGCAACTTCAACTCCTGACCGATTTCGCGACCTACATTTGTCCCACCGACTATAATTTAGGGTTAAACCGACCCATCGTCCCTCCGAGGGAAGAAAAATCCATTCTCCGAGGCAACGAACAGGAAAAGTCCACCCCTTTGTCCAAATGATTAAGGGAGCCGAGACAAAGGGGTGAATTTCGGAGGGTTCACAGGGCTAACATTTCATTCGACGCGTTTCTCTGTCACGTTCGAAAGGCATTGTCACCGGACGCCGGCTGATATTCTTGGAAAGTGGGACGGCAAACTTTATTCCTATCCACGAACCTAGCCGACGTCCACATTCATCCACGTGTTGTGTGTTCCCGTGCTTTTTATACTCTGACTGAGGGGTGGAGAAAAAAAAAAAAAGCGAGACATTGATAAGTCGGCCTGATTTTCCGCCGTTTTACCGCCTTAATTGTACGCGTTCCAGTTGTTGAGCTCGAGGAGCGCGATTCCTCTGACGATTCTACTTAGCGGTAGACGAAAGACTGTAATTGGTTTCGTTAGTTTGGCAGCGGCGGTCTTGCAGGAAAGGTTTTTTGAGAATTTTCCTTGGTATTGGACCTCTTTGGTTCGTTTCTAGGAAGCTGGTTCATGGATTTGGTTCGTAAAATTATTCTCCGGAAATTCATTTATTATACTTTGTGAACGGTTGTAATTGGTTCCGTTAGGCAGACGTGGTTCCGCAGACCTGTTAAAAGGGTCTGCAAACTTTTTGGTAGAATTTCTTTGGTTCGTTTCGATGAATCTGGTTCACAGATCTCTGGTTCGTAAAATTATTTTCATGAATTTAATTTATTATACTTTGTGAACGGTTGTAATTGGTTTCGTTAGTCAGGGGTGGTTCTGTAGACCTAAAAAGATTCGCAGATTTTTTTGGTACCAGGTCTCTTTGGTTCGTTTCAGCGAATCTGATTCATAGATTTCGTGGATAAAATTATTCTCATTAGTTATTAATATCTTGCGACTGGCTGTTATTTTACGAATCGCATTGGTGTACTAGGTTCGATAAATTTTGTAACACGGTGAAAGTATATGGTGCTCTTGTTAAAATTTTTTTAGAAATTATTAGTCTCATTTTACCACCAAGTTAGGTCATAAATCTTTGTTCACTTTAGAAACTTTGATTACGTAAGAAAGCAATATACCGTGTACGATAATAAAAAAGGAAAAGTTTCACGTGATTCTTCGTCGTACTTCCGTTTAGGAACAGCGCGAACTTAGGAGACGAATGATTATCTTATAGCGATTTTGACCGTGGTATGAATGTCTGTCAACAGTTAAGTTTCCAACAACTGTCAAAGTGTCAAACTAACTTAAACTCGTTCGATAACTATGGCGGGAAAATACGAGCCGTCTTTAATCATTTCAATTGAAGTCAAGATGTTAATATTCTCGATATCGTTTCTTTTTTATAATTGAAAGTAGCACATACGTTAATCGATTGGTATTTATTTTTGCATTCGCTCGGATTTATTAAACGAGTGTAGTAAGAGTACGAAGAATACTACGAAGTATACGCGAAGTCTCGTGAATAATTCAAAAGGGAAGTAGGTACAAGGGTTGATTGATCGAGGGTGGCTTATTACGTCTGATGAATGAATCAAACTCATGGTAACTTATATCGTAATCAAACAAGACTCTCCTTCCAGGACAAGTGATTAATTAAAATTAAATTTATTATAAAATGAACCATACCTTGTCTCAAAAAAATTGCCATTATTAAGAAACGAGCTCCTCTTCCAGAAAAAAAAAGAATTACACTTAACGTACCCTTTCGCACAATTTCGCTCTATTCGTTTAATTAAACTTAAAATTATTCTAAAACGAATCATCGGTAAAAATAGTATAGTCGATCTATAATTGTATATATTCTGTACAATTTTTAAACTGACTCGAACGAACCAATTTTTATCTACTCATTTAATTAAAATAAAAATTAAAGTCACTGTCCCAGAAATGATTCTGTCTGAGAAATTATCATCGACGAAACAAAATAAGCTTCCTTTCTAAAAAAAAAAAAAGCTACACTCAACACAACCTTCCGCACAATACAGAACACGATCAGAGCTCAGGGTCATGTTTAAAAAATTCCCTCGATTTTCGTCACCGTTTTATCGCCACTCCGCCGTTTCTATATGCACGTACACACGTCTGGTCGATAAATACGTGACTCCGCGAGAAACGTTTCCCAAGAAGCGCGGAATTTTTTCACGTCCGTGCAACGTCAATATCTATTCATCTTCCAAGACTCGAGTAGCGTCTCTCCCTGGCTATAGAAGCATCTCGAGAGAAATCGATTGTCGCGAGGAGAAGCGTACGGTTTTTATCGAGATGCTCTGGACACGAGGCAACTTGACTCGAAAATACTCTTCCGATGCTTATCTTCTAATATTAGCTCGAAGGGACCAAATCGAAGGTCTCTGCAATTATTTTAGAAATGTTTGCTTACAAACAGAGCACAGGCGCAGTTATTAGCGCTGTAACTCTGGATACGGTCACCTGGACTATTTTTATTTATTTTCTTCTCAGTTATTTTGGTACTTCTAATTTTACAATTTTTGTGCTAAATTTTGTTCAAGTCTCACAGGACTCTTAAATTTTTTTTACGTCTCACAGGACTATCGTGAAAATTTTAAGTTTTTAAATAAGTTAAATTCTTCGGTTCTAGCGATAATAATAATTATTATATTTTAGCGATGAAAATAATGTAAGTCAATGAATAGTCAAGGAATTTAAGAAGAATATATCTCTGAATAAACAATGTTTATCAATGTTTGGGTGTTATAACTTCATGTTTCGTTCCATATTCTGCCGAGTGTCTTGTCGCGAATGACTATCAGCCAGACAAGCAGCAGTCACGAATCCGATAGCGTATCGAACTTATCGATTTGACGGACAGTCGCCGGCTTATGTCAGCTACGGGACAGGCCGTAGCTTGGTACGAGATCGCTTTGCCAGCTTGAAACAGTATCCTGTTGAATTCACGTGGAAACTGGTGCAAAGGCTTGCGTTATGAAATAAAATTTTATACGTCGTGTCTTTTTATAGGTTCGATTGTTTTTGGCTGGATGGAGAGGGTGGAGTTTCGATAGGTGTAGTTTGTTATTAGATAGGGTTTGTAACGGAATTTTTTTTATGGATGTTAAGCTGATATTTTATCAATTTTCTCCAAGAAAGTAAAACTTGAACTAATACATTCAAAACTGTTGCGTAAAATTATATTTTTTAAATATCTGCACGGTATTTTTATCGCGGATATATTTGTCTAAATAGTTAGAAAAAATACAGTAGTTTAGGAATAAATAATAGTCCACGATTAGCTTACAAACTCTGCACGTAAAGATAAGATAAAAATGGTAATCAGCTTTGAACGTTCCTGTTTCTAAAACTCTGATTATAAATTAATTATCGATTACCAAACTCTTGCTAAATCATTATACATTTTCACGCTAATATTTGCTGAACTTCATCAACAAAAAGAAATCCCTTGTTAAAGTACATATCACGAATTTTAGTAAAATATCCAGTAAAACCTCGTTTATCCGGATCTCCGGTTTTTGTGTCTCCAAAATTTTTTACGTCCGCGGACAAGAATATTTTTCAAAGATGAACGTTTCGCTGATTAATTAAAATACTGAGTCTTGTAGAACTCAAGCAAAAGGTGCAATAAATGGAATAAAATATATAAAATCTGTGTTATTTGTGTCGTTAACTTAATTATTGGGATTGGATCCGGATTAGCAGGGATTTTCCGTATTTCCATCATAAATATCTCAGCCGACTCTTAAACACCAAGAAATCAGACCAGCGTATCGATCTTCGTAACGAAAAAAACAGTACCGTTCGAAGGGATCGCCGACCGGATGAGCCGACCGCAAACGATACATCTCTAATGCAATTTGTCGTGCATTGTCTTCGATTATAAATCGTCGTGTGCGCTGTTTGTCGGAAGCGAAATGCCCCGTGGATGTCGCGTGTGCCAAGGAGCTGTATTAAACTGTGTCACGCGTTAACTAGCTGTTCCACTGTTTTCAAGGTTCGCATTTTCTCTGCGCCACGTTGACTCTGTTCTCGCTACGAAGCGTGTATCGTAACTAGCTCGCCGTTACACGTGACTAATTAGTAGCTGGTATTAAGTTACGCTCGTTGGACGTATCTTACGTGCAAAGGGGACAGAAAGGAAACACTCGAGAGGCTTGAAACACGACTAGTATAGATATATTGGACTTGGAAAGGGTATCGATAGGGGGTAAGTTTGGACGAGTAACTCTGAGACCGCGGTACTTCGAGTTTCGGGATCGGAGAAATTACCAAGGGAAAACGTGATCCGAGAAAGATAAAGTAATTCTTCTGGCTTTCGTTCGCCTTTTATCTTCTTCGTATCGTTGCTCCGAGTAAGAACACCGGGGCATCTCTTTGAAAAGCAAATGTCTAGTAGCCTCTACTTTTCCCCTTTGATCGAAAAACACGCTTTTCCCCGAGCACGTGAGATCAATTTTTGTACCACCGATGCGCTAAGTGGTGGAACGTGAAAGCGACGCCAGCCTGTCGGGTGAAATTACTTTCTTAATGATTCTTTTGCGCCACCGTCGTCTTTCGTCGCTCGTTTTTCCTTTTCCTGGGAAAATGTGAAAGACAGAAAAATGGGCGAAAAAAAAAAAACAGCTCGACGAAAGTGCTTTTTAAATTTCCTTTTGTGGACCGATTCCTTTTTTTGGGGGGTTATTTAGCGTAGTCTCTTTTGCGAAATGGGGAGGCGCTTGGTGTTTTAACCCTCCGTAATCGGGATTTTTATTTATTTACGAGGAAAAGATTAATTTTGTTCATCGAAGGAAGATTAATTCTTCGATAGTTCTGTTCAATTCTCAATAATTTATATATTTTTAAGATAAAAGATAATTTTTTCACTATTAGGTAGTTTTACCACTAGAACAAGGAGGAATAAAAAAATACAATGTATAGGCAAAAATATATAATGGAAGTAAGACAAACCTTTATACATATTTTTAACAAAGAATCACAAAAAAGAAAAAAAATATTTTAAATGCATCGCGGTAAATTTATAAAATTTCAATAAGAAATCACGAATTGATCGTTTAGACCATTTTGATAGTCTGTTAGCGTTTGGTAGTTTTAGTGTTAAAATACCGTGAATCGCGATGGCCAGCGTGTCTCGAATTAAACAGCACCCTACTCGGCGACGCCATTGTTGCGCGCCGGAGGATGCACCGTGTTCCACTTCGATCGGTTTAACTCGATTATTTACTAATAACCTAATTAGAAGGCACAAGGGGCCGGTGATCTGGCGGAGGAACCCTTTATCCGTCACCTCTTACGCTTTTCGTGGGAGATTGGATGGAACGGGGTTGGCCACCCTGCGACCGCGATCGAGTCTCGATCGAGATTGATATTTAAGAAGTTTCCGTACCAACTTTCTAATCCGGGGATTAACTGACTTTAGATATTGAACTTTGATAAACTTCTCGAGGTAATTACGAGTTTTAGAAAATGTATTTGATGCGTTTAAAAATTAAATGGCTCTTTTGTGTCCGTAAATGATTTATTTTTTCCGCGATCGGAATTCTTTTCTTTTTTATACTTCGTGGACGAGCGTTGTACAAATGTTCTCTATTTTATTCCTAAAATAGTCTTCGGTTGATCTTTTTATATCCTGCTTCGTTTAGGTAATGTTTTTCATTCAGAAAGTGCTGCAGGAGTTAAAGGGAACGGGGTTAAACGAATGTGGTGGACGATGTAGAACTTATTACCCTAATTCGGTAATTTTGTGCTGGGTCATTGGAGCCATTTTTAGGTAACCACGATATCATAAAATTAATTAGAGGTAATTACACCCTTGATACACATAATGCTATTGCATATGCCTATTATATCTTGCAGTTTATTTAATGTTACTCTGATTACGAATTGATTATATTTGTACGCGATATACAATTCGGAGGACTTTGTATTTTTTTTTAACGAGTCTCTTGTTACAGGAAGCGTAGGAAAATTGAACCCTGTACCCTAATTTTTTTCTGTAATTTTTAACAATTCTGACAAAGCTAACTCTCAGATAATTAATGAAAGAATTTTTTTGAAGTCGTTTTTGATCAGCTATACGAATTTAAGGATTCGACTTCGGGGAACTTTCTCTAATCTTCGTTCTTTGCATGGAAAATTTCAATGATCGATTCCACCGATTAAACACGGACAGACACGATTCTCTGTTTAATCCATTCGCGAAAGGACGCATAAATTACGCGCTCGAATATCCTACCGTCCCCCGGCCAGACAGCCGGATACTACTTCTATCGTTTCGTGCTTAAATAGCCCGGCTAAGGCATAATTTAGACGCTGTATACAGTAATACCGCTCCGCTTTGGCCACCATTACCCGGTTACCTCCTATTATTGGGAAATCCGAGTTATATATCTACCAGGGGCGGCCTCTGAAGCCGAGCGAATCGATCAGAAGGAAACGAACCGAAGCGGCTTGCTTACATCCGCGTTTAACATGCGATCGCTTCGCGAACACTATTTTTATCTCGCTCCCGTTCGTTCACGACGATTATTTGCTTGTTTGCGTTTCCGAAACGCCTCCGATCTGCTCGAGGAGGCGGTGTGAACGCAGACGTTGAACCTGTCGGGGTGGTGACTTTTCGGAGTTGAGATTTACGAGAGGAATTTGTGTGTTTCGTAGTTCCGATGTGGTCGTATTTGGAAATTTGGAAATTAGATTACTTGGAAATTTGGAAATTAGAACGTTTGAGAATTTGGAGGTTTGGAAATAAAAATATTTGAGAATTTGGAGGCCTGAAAATTGAGATATCTGAGAATTCAGAGATTTGGAAATTTAAATATTTGGAAATTTAGAGATTTGGAAATTTAAATATTTGGCGATTTAGAGATTTGGGAATTTTAATATCTGAGAATTTAGAGATTTGAAAATTTAAATATTTGAGAATTTAGAAACTTGCAAAATTTTATATTTGGAGATTTAGAGATTTGGAAATTTTAATATTTGAAAATTTAGAGATTTGGAGATTTTAATATCTGAGAATTTAGAGATTTGGAAATTTTTATATTTGAGAGTTTAGAAATTTGCAAATTTTTATATTTAGATATTTACGTGTTTGCGAATTCAAATATTTTGGAATTTAGAAATTTGCAAACTTAACTATTTAGAAATTTAGAAACTCGCGAACTTAAATATTTTAGAAATCTACAAATCTGCAAATTCAAATATTTACAAACTTGAAAATTTAAAAATCGAAAACTTCAGAAACTCTGCTACTCGAATTCCAAATCATTTCCCCTGAAGCCTAATCATCGAAACGACATATCCACCATGATTCACCCATCAACCCCGAGCTAAATTCACCTGAGGCAAACAAGTCGACATGGAATCCACTGATCACGAGCAATCGTTCGATTGAAACGGGCGCGCAACGTCATTCATCGGCAGGTGTATCGCTTTTTGCGGTCGGACCACTTTTTTTTTTCTCCTTCTCCCCGACAATTTCGAATAATCCGGTCGATTAAAGCGGCGTTCGGACGTCCCGTATCGGCACACATCATTTGCAGCGTCAATTTGGCCCGCAACCCAGTTACCTGGCATCGGGAAACGCGTGCTCCATTGGGAAGGAAAAATCATTCGGTGGAATTCGCCTCGACAGGAGATTAACTCATAAAGTGTATCGACGCGTATCGGTGGCCACGAGGTTATAGCTTGTTTCGATTTGCGTTCGAACGAGCTGTTGAAGTCGAAAGGTTGACCGGATATTGCGTATTGGCAGCCATTGTCGGTGAAAATAGGTGGTTGCAGGTAGCCTGGTTACCCCTTATTATCCAAAGTACGGGATTTGTATTGTTTCATGGACGTCGTGTTAGGAAGCCATGCGTCTGGGACAGATGTAGGTTGTTTCTTAGGTATATACAGGCTGTTAAAAGAAAAATGATTTACTGTGGTCTCTGCTTCAATTCTTTTTTTATCTTTTTTTTATTTAATAAATATAGTGACTGAAAAAGTACTCATTCACAATAGACAGTATTTTTAAATACAACTCAACCATTTTATTAATATTATTATAATTAATAATAATATTATGATTAATAACCATACGCATACTTCACGAATGTACATCTATCGAAACTCAAACACGAAGACGTAAAATAAAATCGAAACGGCTTTACTCTCACCAGACCGCATAAAAAATACACTAAAATACTTAACAGAAATACAATCGACGTAAAACCAACTTTAACAGCAACTGTTCTTCACGATACAAAAGCCAATGATCGTCACTGTGGAGTAATCCCGAGTAAGATACCCTCGATATTGGTACGAGCTGTTTTAGAATTTGTTTTCAGCGGCACACAGAATGCTTCAACGAATGTAAATTAAATTTAAAGCGGACCGTCGCGTCGTAATTCACCCTGATACAGAAACCTAGAATATTTTTTAATCACCCGATCATTCATTTACCATCAATTTGGTACGATTTTCGCAAAAATCAAGACCTCCCGGAGGCGCATCCGAATCAGTTGACTTTTTTTTTTTATCGATCAGGAGCATGAACTTTGACCCTTCCGAACCGGGAACGCGTCGTGACGTTTAATTAAGCCACGTCGATAGTCGATATCGGTGTTACCGTCCGGCAATTTTTTCCACGGTAAACAAGAAGTCCGTGAAGGAACAGTTGTCAGATGCAGCGTTTCTAATTTACCATACCGGATGCGCGAGAAAATTGTTGGCGCGCAGCGTCCAGCATCGCGGTTCCTATTTTCGCGGGACCGGGTCTACCGGAAGAGGACGTTTGGTTCTTTGGCGAGATTACGCGAATCAATACCGAGCGTCTGGCTTCGAACGGTGGAATCGTACCGCGAGGTCCTCGTTACACTTACCCCCTAAGTGTCTTGCAGTGGCGTTTCTTGGACTTCGTTTCACGGTTTCCGTGAATCCGCGGTTTCGTGTAGGGTTAGCGTGTTGCTGTATCGTTTCT
>SMSQ01021783.1:70202-86392 GCA_019453375.1 Ctenoplectra terminalis | reverse complement strand
ATCGCAGAAAAACGTATCTCAAAGCTGTTGAGGTTTAAATTTAAAATATCCACCGCCAATTCAAATCCTATAAAAACCCTTCCCAGTTATCTAACTGTTATTTTTGTTCCGAAATTTGTAGGCCAATAGAGAACCTTTGAAAAACCCCGTTTGCAAACGTTAATTCTGATTAGTGGAACTTTTACAATAGGTTTGCTTTTGGCTACCTGGTCAGGTCGGACTGGACTAACGTAAACGTTTAAATCTCACTGCGGTTTCAAAAAGGTAAAGAATTAAATATAATTCTTTGCACGATTTAAAACTATACTTAAAAAGAATGATAAAAGAAATATGAAATTTAATGGTTTTATTATTAAAGTGGTTATTTGATCATTAATATACAAAATCACAACATTTTTTATTAACGCGCTGAATAAATTCGTGCCGTATCCTTTTTGCAATAAAGTATGTTCGAGGAAAAATTATTTCAATTTATTTTAACCATTTACGAGTATGGTTTTTATTACGTGACAAGTAATGGAATAGTTTAATGGTATACCGGTTTAAAATAACCGTCCAGTTTAGGTTTCAAATGTGTAAGTAACGTTCTAGTTGTATTTAACACAATTTGAAATTCTTCAACACATTTTATGCTATCAAATTCTAACGAACCACTTGGCTTCTTTATATTTTTTCCACTTCTACATATTTTTCGAAACTTTGTGCAATTTCTTAATAAACATAATATCAGTCCACTCTTTTTCAAAATCTTGTGCAATTTCTTAATGAATATGATATCAGTGCATTCTTTTTCGAAATTTTGTGCAATTTCTTAATAAACATAGTATCAGTGCATTCTTTTTCCAAACTTTGTGCAATTTTTTAATAAATATGATATCAGTGCACTCTTTTTCGAAACTTTGTGCAATTTCTTAATAAACATAACATTAGTGCATTCGTATGCATTCGTATGTATTCTGTTATTAATTTTTAACGCTCAAGGAATATCATTGAAGAAGGAAAAAGCAATTGAAAAATAATTTCATGCCGTGTCACGAACCGAACACATACTCGTGAAACTCTGTGTTCGCCAATTATCAAGCTATCGTTTCCTTACTTGTGCAGAAGTAGTTACGCTAAAGAAAAGTGTGCATGCGCCGGACGCGTATACCACTTGACGCTCCTCCCCCGTCCAGCCCTGTCATCCGCCGGAATTCTCCACCCTTTCCTACGAAACCGTTTCACACGGCTACACCGCGTCACCGTGCTGCGGCCCTCTAAAGACTCATTAATATTCACAGCGCGATGCGGCCGGTTTTTCGGCGCGCTGTTACGAGGAAAGAGATATGACCACCCAAGGGAATTATTGTATTCCCGTAGCTCTTGTGGTGTGAGTACAAAACCCACGAGAATTCCTCGAGAAAAAGGAGTCAAGGAAAATACGGAGCATGAGCGAGAAGGGGCTCGGAAACATTTCTCAAACCACAAAGACGGTAAACATTGATCGTCTCAAAAACTAGGTCCTATTATTTTGCAATATTCCGGTGAACTACTGCTTCAGAATTGATAACGTTAAAAAAAAAAAAAGCTTGGTTATAGCTAATCAAAAATTAACCATGTTTTATCAGCGCACACGATATTCATATTAACTATAACACTAGAATCGTCGAAGTGGTCAAAATGACTGGTTTCCAATTTCTCAAATAAATTCTATAAATTTAAAATAGTCCACTTTCAACAATTTTTTGCGGTTTTCTGTAACTAATATAAATAAACATTTATTCCCCGTGGATTCTATATTTTTCTCAAATATCTGTTATTTTAAATTCTTTGATACAAATAGGTATAATTTAACCATCGGTAGTTCTAGTGTTAAGCTACTTATTAACTGAACTATTTTAAATAATTTTATTTAAATTCCTCGAATAACTAATAGATAGACTAAATAAATATTAGGTTGGTCGGAAAGTTCGTTTTATGTTAATAAAAAGCGATTTTTTTTTTATTATAAAAGGAAATATTTTTATTCAGTAATGCATTGTCCATGACATAAGTCTCCTTTTGTTTTTAAAATTTAAACTGAACTTAATTGTATTTCAAAGCACTGGAAGACAATTATCGTTGAAAAACGTACGAACTTATTGACCAACCTAATATTTTTAACTGTTTCTGATTCACGTATAGCATTTTAAAACCTCGTTTCAGTAAGCTCAAATTAGCCATAACTAATTAGAGGTACATATTGATTTCTTCGTCAACAAGGCAATGCCAAACGATGGCTGCAATCAATTTGTTCGATTACTTAACGTCGACCGCAAGAACAAATATAGATCTTTTGGTAGCTGACGTGTTTTTGGGGTGTCTCGAACACAGTTTTATTAATATCTCAATTCTAGTTTAATTCGTTTCCTTATCCCGTTGCACTCCGAGTAACGGTCGATATTTTATCTCAACTGGTTCGTTTTTAATAACCTACCTCCAAAATCTGTATTAACCTTCTATAGCCTGAATTTTGTCTGCTTTTGGAGAAAAAATTACGATTGATTACAGTTTTTCACTTCGATTTAAAAATGATTAAACTAATAATTACTGTAGATGGATCGTGGTGTCGCTACAGTAATACAGTAATCAAATTTAATAGTGCAGTGATAACCAAAGAAAATTAATTTTTTAAAATGACACGTGTCCATAGAGGCTTAAATTTCCTTTAATTATCATACTTTTACATTCAGTAACATTGATAAAAATCGATCAAATTAATTTTTAACCAATAAGAACGTGTTTCATATTACAAAACTGAAAGAAATTGAGAAAAATGAAATATCGAGTCCAGCTCCACATACCAGAGCAAAAGATTATTACTGTCTCCTTCGTGTTACAAAATCTGACAAAATACGGTTCTCGAATAAAAAGTCCCAGGTCTTTAGCATATCAGTATCCGTCTCCTTCCATTTCCATTATTTTTTCAATTTCAATATTGGTATAAATAAAAAAAGCTTGCGAAATAAAACATTTTTCGAGACACTCCCCAAAATCGGTCAACCAGAGATCGTTTTAAAGTTGAAAAAAAACCCTGATATAAGGGTTAAGGGTAAGGAAGACGATTGTTGATGGGTTCAAAGGTCGAGGAAAGCTTGAGCACAAGCATAGAGAGAGGGAGTTGCGCAAGAGGCACACCATCGTGCAGATACTGTGAGAGATACCTCAGTAAACCGTAGGTCGGTGCTACCAAAGAGGGTGGCCACCGTCGAGGTAGATGGGGAAGGGGCGGATGTACCCAGACTCCGGTTCGTGTATTAAGCCGGCCCGAGCGAACTCTGCATACCGATGAGCTTAATATACTTTACTTTGTCATAGCCATGCGCAGCCACCTTTGCGAACAGTAGCCTGCTGGGCTAGCCTGTCACGTGAGATCCTTCGGATACCGCGCGCTCGGGATGCAGACTTTGTAAAGATGTGCTCTTTGAATTGAAACACCGTAATTACCGGTCTTTCTTTTCGACATCATGGAACTCGCGTTTTAATTGGCTTCAACAGTTTTACGTTTGCGGTGAATACGAGAAAAATACGTTTTTAACACTGGAACCACCGAAGCGGTTAAAATTACTGGTTCGCAATTTCTCGTATAAATTCTACAAATTGACAATGGTGCATTTTTAAGAATTTATTTGCGGTATTACGTTACGAATGTAAATCAAGATTTATTTTCTTTGAGTATACAGGGTGGTCCACGGAACTTGCACGCCTCTATAATTTGCGAAGTATGCGTTGGACGGAAAAGTTTTGTATACAGAAGTTGCATGGTCCGAAGAGGTATATTATGTAGTGTATTTATTTTTTTTATAGCTGGAAGCGTTTCGGAGATTTGAAGGTCGATTTTTTTTTTTTTTTTTAATGGAATACTATATTTTTTATGATTTTTTCTTTTTTTTTAATGGAATACTATATTTTTTATACCAACATATGGAAGAATGTCGAATACTGAGTAGAAAAGTATCGGTCTTCGTTAGTCATAAATTTAACCCATTTGCATCACGAAGCGGAATATTCCGCGAGTAATATCTTCTCCATATCACCAAACCATATCATCGTACCATTCCGTTGAATAAAAATATTTGTACCAAGAATTTCATATTTATTAATATATATTATATTTGTACTCTGATATATCATCATAATCAGTTAGTATTAATAAAGAATAGCAATATTTAAGTCGGGACGAGTTATAAACGATCAGTCGTCTTGGCTTCGGTGATAAGTGAGAGCCTCTGCAATTTAAGTCGTGATGCAAATGGGTTAATAACCAACGAGTAATTTCACTTATATCTCCTGAAAATTTTCTTCGAGTAATATCAAGATAGAGATTCAACTTATCACAGATTTCCGCAAGACAGCGAGATGTTTACGTGACGAATAAACTGAAATTACTCGTTAGTTATTAGGTTTAGGGCTAATCTCCGAAATTCAAATCTTCGAAATGTTTCCACCTATAAAAAAAATTAATACAATACATAAATTATCCCTTCAGACCATGCAACTTCTGTATACAAAATTTTTTTGTTCAACGCATACTTTGCAAGTTATAGAGGCGTGCAAGTTATGTTATTTTTAAAGTAGCTGTTGTTTTTAACTGTTGCATAGAAGTAGGTATAACTTAATCGACGGTGATTCTAGTGTTAAATATTTACGTGAAATGATTCGAGATATTTGTAAAAAAATTCGCTGCAAAGATAGATCGAACTTTACCTGTGGCGATTCAAACTAGCTACCCAATACAGAGGAAACAACAGTGCTTACCTGGAACAGAAAGAAATACTGGTTAGTCGAGTAAACGTTGAACGATGTTTCATTTGATTCTAATGCTTTGGTTTTATATTTTTTAACACTACAACTACCGGCGATTAAAGTAGAGTTATTTTTACTAGAGAAATCAAAATGATTGGTATTTGAAAAAATATCTAAAGTAAGGGTAAAAATTCTTTGAACATATTTTTTACAAAGAGTTGTAGAAAATCCCCAAAAATACATCATTGAAAATTTATAAAATTTCTGTAAGAAATTATGAACCAGTCATTTTGGTTCGGTAGTTCTAGTGTTAACTTTATGCTAAGCCACTTTTAACCCCTTGACTTACGATTTCTTCAAACTTCATACATATTAGCAATAGCTATTCACCGTTTTGACACTCTGTTAAACGCAAAGTATTGAAATATTACACGTATTTTGTATTTGCTAATTTTCAATCTTGTAAATTTAAGTTACAGTTAAAGTTAAAATTGAACTTTAATATAAATATCGTGTCTTTCTATTGCATTTTAGCTAGAATCGGCGTCACGAATGTAACTCGTGGTTATAGGGTAAATGGTTAATATATAAATCTTTCATTGTATTATTTGCGAATTCGTAGTGGTATTTTACGAATACGATAGGTTAGTATATTTGGGTTATTAATTTGTTGTAATATATTGTTCAAGTGTGTACTGTTTGTATAAAAGTTTAAAAGTATAAAAGTTTGTTCTCATTACGAAAGAAATATTCAAGAACCATCTTCTTTCTTCGAAGGAACTATAATTGTGTATACAACATGTTTTCATATCGTCACAGTTATGTGATTCTTCTCGGAGTAGTTTTTCTCAAAACGTGTAATTCAATATATTTTATATCACTCAAACAGAATCCTATAATACAAAAATATTTGTTTATCGAATACTTATATTATTTAATAGAGTGTACCATAGAATTAGAATGCTTCTCATGATAAAATTATGATATTAGAGAGAACTAATTTAATTAAGTTTCTTATTGCTTCAAGACTATTAGGCTGATATATATGTATAAAATATTGTTTTTCCGAAGTTTGAATTTGACAAATCGTTTCGCAATGAAGGAATTATAAAAACAGCATTCGAAGAATGCTTTAATTCTAAACTTTGTGTAAACATAAAATAATCAAATTAATTACTCGTTAAAAAGTGTCCATATAATCGTATGGAAATTATTTTAATTAAATACAAGATGTTTGAAATAAACTTCGGGCGGTTAAAGCTTCATTTGAAAAAACGACGTTTCACATATTAATATGAATATATCTCAATTTTCCTAATTTCAAATTTAATTTCACTGCTTTCGAATTTAAAAGCTGTACCAAAAAATTAAAAACTCGTGGGCGCAATAATTTAGTAAAAAAAAATGGTAAAATTAGAACTTAATAATTAAAAAAAAAAAAAAAGAAGTACGGAACTGAAATATTCAGCGACGTGGTTGGTGCGCTTCTCAAGATAGTCGAAATTAGAGGTGCAATTTAAGCCAGGCCCTCCACTTAAGCTCCGCGGGTGCCACGATGCTATGAACTGTGCCGTCTATCCGCTTTTTCGTACACGAGTGGATGGGTAAATTTAGTCCTGGGCTACGTCATCGTGTAATATCGGCAAACTTTTAATCAGAACCCCGAAGGCAACGAGGAAACTTTATTTTCTTCAATGACGCCGGCGTAATGTCGAAGATCAGGCAAAACAAAATGGAAATCAAGGCAGGCCATGGGGAAAATGGAAGATGAAGGCGGCTGAGTGCGCTACAAAATGGAATATCGTGCCGGGAATCGGGATAAAACGGGTGCAATAAAGAAAGAGAGAGAAAGAGAGAATTTCGTTGAGTTTTAGAAGCAATAACTTTGGACCTCTTCAACTTCTTCTTACGTTTTATATGTATTAGCCTACAAATTGCCAAAATTGTCGAGCTACTTTCTCAACTGTCCAATTTATTTGTGTATCGCTGTGAAATTGATAAAAGTTGCGAGATGGCCTGACGAGTTGAAGGAAATTAAAGTAACTAAAAAATTATATTAACGCGAGACTAAACTACGAAATTTCAATTCGTAACTTCTTATTCTCGATGGTTAATTAACAGAAGACTGTTTGTATCGTAATACATTTGAACTATTATATCTTCTCAACGCTATAATATAACACCACGAAACTACCTTTGAAGACAGAATTGTTAGCTCTAGTTATTCTTAAGTATACATCATATATATTACCTTGAAATATGACGTAACTAATCGATTTGTGGGGGTAAAACGGCGTCAATTATGTACATGCAAATGTTTTATGGTAGGTGTGGCTTGCTTCCATAGAATTTACAACGCCAGTCCGATTAACTGCTATGAACGCGAAATAAGAGTAAGCTATTCGTGCACCTCGTGCACTGCTCCTTGATTCATTTCTCTGGTTAATTTATGTTTAGAGCTGACGTCAAAAAAAATTTATGGAACAAGTTTAAAGACTATTTTTCATTTTATATGTTCACATTCATAACGCTGTAACGATGGGTTATGCTTTAATATTTTCTTAGCGAATGAAATACGTACTTTAATGGTTCGAACAACATGTACACTTACATTTGCCAAAGACGTCTCTTATCGGAACATAATTTATCGAATCATTCTTTTATAAAAGTGGGCGAAGCGTAATTCGAATTACGATTGAGAAGGAAATAATTGGTATGTAAAAATAAATAGAAAATGTGGTATGAAATTTTTTAGAAAAATTGGTTTTGAATTTTCGTCAGATACGTGTATTACGAAATATAACTTGGCTACCGTGTCATTCCGTTACTGATTATTATTGTCCGTGTCAATGTTTATAAACGTTAATAAGTTTTCGTAGATCGTTCGTTTTTTTATTGCGATACAAATATTTTTTAGAATGCTTCCTTTTTTTCTACCCTCCACTCGATGATGCACACAGATAGGGGCGGATTTAGGTTGGTTAAGGCCCAAGGCGCAAAATTAGGGCCTCCTCAAACATTAAATAAAAAAAAAGAAAAAAGCACTTAAATATTGAATTATGAATTTTATTTAATCAAATATAATACACAGAAATTATATTCCAAATTCAAATGCAGAAGAATTCATGAATGATTGAATGTTATGGAAGTAAATTATGTTTCCCTAATTTTTCACTACACAAAATAAAGAAAGAAAAAAGACTTAAACTTTAAATTATAAATTTTATTTAATCAAATATAATACATAGGAATTATAATATTCCAAATTCAAATGCAGAAGAATTCATAAATGATTGAATATTATGAAACTAAATTATGTTTCCCTAATTATCCAGTATCCAAAAAAAAAGAATATGAAAAATTTCGAGGCCTCTTTGATCACGAGGCCTCTCCTTAAATCCGCCACTGCATACAGAATTCTGCTCGACTAATTACAGAAACATGAACATATTTTAATGCATTCCCACTTTTTAACTCTTTGCGGACGAATATCGTCGCTGTGAGGACATTATAATTTGATTTCTAGGTCAAATGTCGTAACTACAGCGAGAAACGAATGAAGGACGCCAATACGAAGTTTAATCTACCGTTAGTCTGCCTTCTATTTTATTTTCCACCTAATTATTCATATATTTAATTTATAATCTCGTTCCATATACAAGTTATCCTCGATCTGTCGCGAATCAGAGTCGAGAGAGTGCTCTTCCGCAGACAGTTAATTTTTTATTTACCCGCTGCTACTAAAAAATGGTTTACTTATCTGTACTCGGTTGAAACAAATTTTCAACGCCCTTCTTTGTAGACTTTCTCTTTAATATGCCCTTATAAGTAAAAGTCAAAGGGTGTAATATAATGTACCGCCGCGACCGATCCAACACGAATGCTTTCGATATAATAACAATAATAATCATTTTGATGTAATAATATTACATCGTCNACAAAATAAAGAAAGAAAAAAGACTTAAACTTTAAATTATAAATTTTATTTAATCAAATATAATACATAGGAATTATAATATTCCAAATTCAAATGCAGAAGAATTCATAAATGATTGAATATTATGAAACTAAATTATGTTTCCCTAATTATCCAGTATCCAAAAAAAAAGAATATGAAAAATTTCGAGGCCTCTTTGATCACGAGGCCTCTCCTTAAATCCGCCACTGCATACAGAATTCTGCTCGACTAATTACAGAAACATGAACATATTTTAATGCATTCCCACTTTTTAACTCTTTGCGGACGAATATCGTCGCTGTGAGGACATTATAATTTGATTTCTAGGTCAAATGTCGTAACTACAGCGAGAAACGAATGAAGGACGCCAATACGAAGTTTAATCTACCGTTAGTCTGCCTTCTATTTTATTTTCCACCTAATTATTCATATATTTAATTTATAATCTCGTTCCATATACAAGTTATCCTCGATCTGTCGCGAATCAGAGTCGAGAGAGTGCTCTTCCGCAGACAGTTAATTTTTTATTTACCCGCTGCTACTAAAAAATGGTTTACTTATCTGTACTCGGTTGAAACAAATTTTCAACGCCCTTCTTTGTAGACTTTCTCTTTAATATGCCCTTATAAGTAAAAGTCAAAGGGTGTAATATAATGTACCGCCGCGACCGATCCAACACGAATGCTTTCGATATAATAACAATAATAATCATTTTGATGTAATAATATTACATCGTCAGCAGTATTAATAAACTATAACACGGCCAGAAACAATCAGTGAACGAATGACACTATAACTAAATTATATTCAGCCGAACGCTTAACTGACAAATTTTCAAATCTAATTTTCTTGAAAACAGAGTCGCGTATGAACAAATTTTGTAGTATGTTTTTTCTATTTTACATGTAAAACACGTAAAAGTGCTTTTTGAAAAACAAAAGTTTCTGTCAATCTGTTTCTATTGAAATTAGGAATGTGTTCCATGTTCTATAAAAATTAAATTTCTCATTGAGAGATAAAAATATTCTTTATTATGCTGTTTAAATAAGGAAGTTCGAAGGGAATATAAAAGTGTTTGGAATTTTGTACAAATACTATCTTTTTCAATTAAATATTTTAATATAGTTTTCTCACTCCTAATTAACGTTCTGTTTTAACCCTTGTTGGTAGGTATACAATTATTTCATTATTATTGTAGAATAAATTAATGTAAAAATTATTATTTTTTGTTTTATACGAAGGTATCCGACTTCCTTTTTTTAAAAATTGTCACACTGTGTAACACATAAAAAAAAAACAACATGAAAGTAAATAATCTGTTTCATCCGATACTCAAGATTTTAGTAACCGTAATTCCTCTTTCATTTTTTAAAATTAATTCAATCTTTGGTGATAAAGTGACACAATGGTAAAATTATTTTTCTAACCGCTTGGTTTAAGTCACATCAATCACTAAGTTGGGTTAGTGGCGACTTAGTCTGTAGGAAAAATATTTAAAGTCTATGAAGAAGCTTTGTATTTCTTAAAAATTTCAGTAACTATCCTATTTTATCAATACAATAAAAAGTTAAATAGTTAAATATACAAATTCTGTTATAAAAGACAAACAATAATTCTACACACTCAGACATAAGATTATTAGCATCCATCAAAAGTAACAAAAAAATACACAAAAAATACTGCCCTTTCACATTTATACTAACGTACACTATTTACGCGAAAAATATATCAAACCGACACAAAGGACTCGCGAAAATAAAAATTTCTTGCCTTATACATTCGTTAATCGCTTCAATAATTACTGATCTTATTAACCGTTAATTACAAAATACAATCGATCAGTGTCTTAGTTAGAAACGGTTCAACTATTTTTTCATGCGAGTTTTCCTTGCAACTGTTTCAACGCTGACATTTATGGCGGACGTTATCTTGACGTAAGCAATTAAACAATTTTTTTCCCGCGTCACGATAGCCTAGGGACGGTAACGCAGTCATCGATATATCCCCGTTGCTATTGCACCTTTTATTATAATTACGACACGATGAGCACACCATATGGCATCCTCGTGCGTGTGGTAGACCGCTACGTACGGCATCGTATGAGCTCACCAAGGTGCATTTTGTGGGCTCACCGGTGGCTTATAATGATTATACTTATTGTCCTCGCGTTACATTGCTGCTACCTAAGTGCACGTAACGCACGCGAGCACGCAAAGGCCGACGCACGGCGTCTCGATGAGCCACCGTCTCGGTCCCCACGATCGTAACTACGTACGTGTCGCATAGCTCAATTGGAAGTGGAAACGTTTGCGGCACGGCAGTCATTGTGGCTCGGAAAAATTGCGTGGTATCGTAATGCGAGGGTGCCGTGCTTTTGTGACGCAAATCGTTTCTTGTGATGCTAATCGTTCTTTATTGACATTTACGTTGGTGTTAGAGAAAGATATTTCGGAGAAATAAAACAATAAACAACGAATACAGATACATGAAATTTGGGAAAAATATGATTTAAACTCAGGATCGTTGATAAATATATATACACTGCGGTGCGTAACTATAACACCGCCTAAATTTTTAACCGTTCCAGAGTTTAGATTGAAAATACAGAAATAATTAATTGTAAAAATTGAAAGTGTATGAAAAATAATCAACTTTAAATTAATTTTTATTTAAATTCTCCTTTTGTACAATATGATACAATCAAAAGTCTGAATTTTCACTGTTGCGTAACAATAGCACCGTATCAATAAAATCAATGATAAACAATTTTAATATCTCGTAGGACCACCTTTTTTCGTAATTAGCTCGAAAATTGTGTCTGGAACGCTATCAATAAGTTTCCGAAATATATCTCTACTTATTTCGTTACTTATTTTTATTATTGCATTTCTAAATTAGTAAATAACAACGCCGGTGCTATAGTTACGCAACAGTTGAAAATCACATTTTCTATTATATCGTTTTGTATAAGAGGGCAATTTAAATGCGATTTAGTCTACAGTTCATTTTTCTCATACTTTTTCAATTTCTACAATTAATTCTTTTGCACTTTTAATCTAAAGTCTAAAACAGCGAAAAATTTAGGCGGTGCTATAGTTATGCACCGCAGTGTATATCGGTTCGAAGGAAATATAATTCAAGGTAGATTAGGGAATTTATTCTGAGATATTTAACAATTTTGATACTGAAATTATAAAATAATTCAAAGTAAATTTAAGATCAGAATTAAGCTTAACACTTAGACAACCGCGCTTGCCATTAACTGCACCGTACCATTAAATAATAAAAGAGAAATAATACACGAAATGATGGACAGCGCGTTGCTAAGGAAAAAATGAAAAATCGATTCGGTCAGCCAGCGACATATTTCAAAACGAGATCTCCTCCAGATTCAATTATTCAGCTACTTGTTTCAAAACGAGATTTCCTCCCCATTCAATCATTCAGTGATTTATTTCAAAACGGAGAGATCTCCCGATTCGGTTGGCTATGTGTTAAGAATAATTTTTTGCTTGAAATATTACTCGACGTATGAATCCTAATTTTTTTTATTATTTTCTCCGTTTATTTGAGAATACAAGTTTTAACCCTCCTACTGTATTTATGGAAGCTTACGCTAATTGTGTAGCAATTACGATTATTTACCTTTTTGACAAATGTAATAAAAAATTAATTTCCGCATTTCGAAATATGTAAAAAAATAGACAAAGACGAGAAATTTAATTTCCATAAAATTGAAAAAAAAAAAAATGAATAAATCGAGAAACAGGGTTGGGTCTAATAAAACCGAACACAATAAAGGACTCGAATGAAATTTTAGTAAATTTTATATTACCAATAGCTTAAACTATTTCGTTTCTAATAAAATTGCTTTAATTAACGCTTTAATTTTCACTGAAGCCTTAGTACCTTATTTATTGTTACCTCATGTTCATGAATTTTCTCGTTAAATTCCTGGATACGCTTACCACCAACTGCTTCCCTCTAAAAACTATCTTAAATTACTTTGTTCTCCGTTTCTTTTGTACATCACGAGCACTCGACTTGAAAGCTCGTAGGTTAACGAGAAGAAGTGGTATTATCGTAGTAAATTTCGTGGTATATAAAGATGTAGTCTGCGCTCTTTGCCCTGGGGATATTGGAAACATCGCAGGACCGAGTGTATTTCACGTAGCATGAAACTAGCACGCGCACCATGCACAGTACTTAAGAGCACTCGGATAAGTGCGTTCAAAAATGCATGCTACTCTTTGGTTTTCTTGCAGATCCAAGCAGGTAAGTGCAGCAGAAGGGAGCCTTAGCAGACAGTCTCCGTGATCATTTACGTAGGAGAAACCATAAACCTTAAATTTAAGTCCTATCCTTCTCCAGAATGACCCGGATGAACCGGTATGCGATGCCGGTACGTGTTCCGCGATTTACACGGGCATTACCATTGCAAAGGTAACGCCATAAATTAGAAATACTGTAACCGTGCTTTCGTATGCAAACAGAGATATGAATCAGTAAGATCTTTAATCGTGGTTGGTGCTATTGCAAACTGGACGTCTCCCTAAATCCTACCGGGATAATGCTTTTTTTACAAACCTGCTGCTTCAGCATACATTTCCTCTGTTGCACTCTCTGTCACTGCATATTTTTTTTTTTTTTTTTTTTTTTTTTTTTTTCTTTTTTTTTTTTTGTTAATTAATACGTTTACATATTGAAAAAAAAAAAAAAAAAAAAAAAAATAGCAGCGTGCTGGATTTCTTTCTATTTCTATAGCATATTTATATTTATATTATCTTTATATTTAAAGCACAAAGCAATAAATGATGATTTTTTTTTTTACAAATTATTATTCCAATCAGTACCGTTAATTAATACGTTTACATATTGACAAAACAAAAAAAAAAAAAAAAATAGCAGCGTGCTAGATTTCTTTTTATCTTTATAGCATACTTATATTTATATTATCTTTATATTTAAAGCACAAAGCAATAAACGATGATTTTTTTTTACAAATTATTATTCCAATCAATGCCGTTCATAAATTAATACGTTTATATATTGACGAAAAAAGAAATGGCAGCGTGCTAGATTTTTTTTTTTATCTTTATAGCATATTTATATTTATATCATCTTTATATGTAAAGTATAAAGCAATAAACGATAATTTCTTTTTTTACAAATTACTATTCCAATCAGTACCGTTCATAAATCAATCCGTTTATATATTGACGAAAAAAGAAATGGCAACGTGCTAGATTTCTTTTAATCTTTACACAATTAATGTTCCAATTTTATTTCTACATTGAACATAATATTTTAGATTATTTTAACCGTTAAATTTATCGAACAGACGTTATTGTAACGAAAATAAAATCGCGAATAAATCGGAAAGCTGCTAAGTTTGTACCAAGCACCGCGGTAATATTTATGAATATTTATTTGGCTGTTTTCTGGCATCGCGATACAGCGGATGCCTATAATGTGCAATTAAAAGAGCGCCAGCCAGCAGACAGGCAAGCGGTAGAGAAGAGTGTTATCCAACACAGTGTGTATCGGTGAATGGCGACGAATACAACGAGGGTAGAAGCTCGTTAACAAAAAGCTATGTAACAGGTTTTCGCGAAAATTGAGTAATACCACCCACTAATGTGAATTTATGAGCCTTTTAATACTCTGCCGCTTTCGCTATCCAAAATGGCTTAAATTCTTTTCTGTGCGCTTCCTCGTATCTCTTCTAATACCAGAAATGAAACTTCTGTCCCCGAATCGAAATCGAAAAACAAAGAATCGCTGAATCTCTGGCAGAAAGAATTGAATCTCTGACTTTACCTTTTTTTTTTCCCCCTCAAATGATTTGTAATACTGCTTTCAATTGTGAATGAAGAATGGGATTCCGAAACGACCGGGCGGAAGAACGGGAATAATTTCAGCTACTCACCCATATTCCCGGAGCCGATCGAGGAAAAAAGAGAAAAACAATTTACACAGGAAAGACAGGAAATGGACCATTACTGAATCTATGTGTCAGATCGATAATTCCCAACTATTACCGAACAGGAAATAAAGCGTTCGTGCAAGTATAAGAGACGGCTTCATCTTATCTGTCGCATCGAAATAATTATCGTCCTATCGTGCGACGCGTGTGTATTTTCATTTTACCACTGTATATCGTGCACCGAGCCTCGAAATCTGACAGAACAAACTCGTAGCGTACGTCTGTAATTCGTAGTCTTTGAAAATTACGGTGTAACACCAACACACCGATGTAGATCCTGTTATCGGGTGCGGCGGTAATAATCAGAAAAAATTACGCGTTGCTTTACAAACGAAAGGTCTAATGCTTGCGTACAGGTACACGCTTACAGGATGGAGTAGGGAATTTCTTTTTTTCGAGAGCAAATTTTGGGTTAGAGAGGAAACGGAACACGTGAACCACATCTGACATTTATTAAATCTCTGTCGTTATACATCATGCTCCGTTAATATTCATCGGTTTTCTTTGCCACCGCGCGTCAGATTTTTTTCTTTTCTTTTTACCATAGCGCACGAGCCATAACATGTGAGGTGACTTTACATGTCTAACGCACGATAGGTATATATTACCTGCCCCCTTTCAGATAAGATTCTTGTAATACATACAAAATACCAGATTTAATTCCCAATCGATATTTTTGCACCGAAGAGCGAAGTAAGTTCAAAGCTTTGAAATACAGTAGTAGCCGATAAAATTGCATCAATTCTAACACAGTTTGTCGAATATATAGACACATTGCAAATTTTGTAGTTATACTAAATTGTTGTTATTATTGTTAGTGTTGGTTTTAGATTGCATCAATCACGTAGTTATTAACACTAGATTTACGGGGATTAATTGGACCATTTTACGAGTATATTGAACTGTGCTTTTTTTGTAATAACATTAGTTCATTTTATTTGAAATTAATAGGTTTTTATTCGCACAGATTTAGTTAGTACGTTTCTTGCATTTAAATTTCATTTTGAGTGTACATTTTTTACACAGATAATTACTGCACTTCAGCATGAAATCAGGAATCCATCAAATTGACGGGTTCCGTAAATCTAGCGTTAATGACGATGGCGGTTTGAATTGTTTAGATTTTTGTTTCACATGTTTATTTCTATTAGGTTGGCGCATATGAAACGTCGGATTTTCTTAGTAGATAACAGTAACCTCGTGTCATTTTTTGACCTTACCAATTTACAGAATGTGATGCAATACCATGGAATGGTTAATATTCATTCTTAGAGCAAATTCTATTGATGTTTGACCCGAATTATTTTCCATCGGTGCTGCAATACATCGTTATCCACCGACGCTTCGGTTCTACCACGTACCTAATTTTGTAGAAAAATTTCTAAAACGGAATTTTGCGAATTAACGCTGAATTTTTTTCCGGTTCACAATATTCTGTCTAAACGCTCCGTTTATGTTTCGAGCGATTTTTGTAGCATTATT